>VOMN01114253.1:0-19998 GCA_014899125.1 Orchestia grillus | reverse complement strand
AACACACAACATGCGGGCCCCAACACTCAACATGCGGGCCATAACACTCAACATGCGGGCCTCAACACACACCTGCAGCAGGTGGGGCACGCCGTCGTGCAGGGCGGGTTGGGCCACCCTGAAGAGCTGCTCTGCCCCGCCGAGGCTAACGCGCACCACCGCTCGCCCGTCCCTCAGGAAGCACAGCACGTAGGCTGCACCTGCACGCACAGGCAGCAGTTACTGCATGGTGCAAATTTTTGGTTTCCAAATACATGAACTTGGAAATAATTTACCATTTTTTACAAGAGAAAACGAAGAAGGACCGATATCAACAGTTAAAAAAAACTCCAACTTATGCCAACTGCTGATAAACGCTAAGGTCATTTACGCTTTTTATTTTCAGAAACCGCCGACATCCAAAGAATTTGAAAAAACATCCTCTGAAGCAACTTCTAAGTGAGCTAGCTTCATGCCCTCGTTTGTGGTATTGATAACTCGAGTTCAAGTCACCGGTTTGGTTGAGGTGAGACCCGATGTAGAAAATGAGGCCGTGCGGTTGCCTCGTCCTGACGAGCAGTGACACATCGACGTGTGTCCTGAAGGCGCCGGCCTCAGAGTTGGGGATGCCGACTTGCACCAGCGAGTTCCTTGAGCGCTCGTTGTCCAGCGTAGCTGCCGTGAAGCCTGGGTGTGGATGCAAAAGATTCACTTGAAAATATTTACTGAAGGTTAAACGAATAACGAGGGGAGTGAGAGAGCTTTAGGGGAAAGGCAGGATATCGATTCTCACCGTGTGAAGATGATACTTTAAAGTACTAAAAAGAAGCGAAGCTGTTAAAAATTTTTATTACGAGTTGTCTTGGATCACTAAAATCACAAATGTGTTATCACGGAAAGGCAAAACATCGATTAACCAAATATAAAGATTTTCCTTCAAAAATTTAAACAATTTAAAC
The DNA here is from genome assembly GCA_014899125.1 of Orchestia grillus. Classification (NCBI taxonomy): domain Eukaryota; kingdom Metazoa; phylum Arthropoda; class Malacostraca; order Amphipoda; family Talitridae; genus Orchestia; species Orchestia grillus. The sequence goes on along the minus strand of VOMN01114253.1, from coordinate 19,060 downwards.
AATTTATTACAAGTGTCACATTGAACAGAACTAACTTGTCAAAGGAATATAATACCGAGTGGTATAACAAAAGCTTTTGATTAAGAATGGGGTTTAACAATCATGTTTGCTAACTAAGTTATCAACAAGTACTTTCTTACGACAGAGTTACCTGCGTACAGAACTGAAGGCAAACCGAGAAAGAGAAATAGCTGATCTTAAGGAATAACCTCGGTAATATTAGCTAATAGACCATCGTACTGAATTTCATGAAGCCATCAGCGAACAGGACCTTCAGCTGAAATTATTACCAAACAGAATGTTCAACTTAAAATAATTATCAAATTATTAGCACTACGCCTTCTAGCCCACGCGCCTCGCGCGAGCATACGAACAATTTGTAGTGCTACATAGAGTGTCAAAGGCACTGTGCACATTCTCTACTTATCAGAAGATTTTAGAATTCCCCACGTACTTCATAACGTCCCAATTTGTCTCTCGTATTAGAAATATGCATTGAATAAAAGCAGTTCAAGAGCTCAACTCCATCAGTCGGAAAAATAAACCTACTCAGAATCGCTGACAGTAGTAATAACAGCGTAAAGTGAAAGACAGACATGATACTGTAAGCACTTTCACAAAAGCAAGAGAGAATGATAGCAAGGAGTTGCCACAAAAAGTATTCATAAAATTACTGTAGCATGTCTCAGCTCTGGTTAGCATGTTTCAGCTCTGTGTCGAAACGCGCTCAATCTGCAAAGTAAGAAGCAAACAACAACTGCAACAGCGTGTTCCTGAAAGCTGATAGCAGTGCTATTCTCGCACCACAAAAGTATATACACATTTAATTGCTGATATCAGGCCCCACATGAACACATTCTTCTAATTACATGCAAAAAGAACTCGAATCAAAATTCAAATTCCACGCCGCACGCAATCACTCTCTAAGTGACAAAACATACGAGAAAAACACAACAACAAAAGGCACTATTGCGTGGGGAATGCATTAAAAATCAGTCAATACATTTCGGACATCACATCACCGTTGGCTACAAGGTAGTACAATTAACCCTGCGTAGAGGCCAAATTTCAAACACAACGAGCGCATCAAGTGACTGCATGATCAAGTGACTGCATGATCAAGCGACTGCATGATCAAGTGACTGCATGATCAAGTGACTGCATGATCAAGTGACTGCATGGTCAAGTGACTGCATTATCAAGTGACGCTAGGGCTCTCTATGGCTTACAGGGCAACGATCTGGTGGGCGGTTTCACCACACCCACGGGCGTCCCCGCGTGGTGGTGCGAGGCCTGTTTTTACATAAAACTTTTCCTCTACTGCTACTCAAGACACTCTAGCCGTGTCTCCGCCACTGACACAAATGAGCACATTCAAGAAGATAAGCTCCAAGCATAGTTTCTGGAAAAGCAATCAAAATGGTTACGTTTCCATCAGACGTAATAATCGCAAAAGCAATTGGCAGAGTAGCAGACGACAGAATAGATACGTACAAAAAGTTGGGTCCTCTGCCTTCTTCTCTGGAGGCCCAAAAACGTAGGAGAAAAAGAATACTGCTTCAAATAAAGATGCTGTGCCTCGACAATTCAAATAAATCCATAAAACGCAATATGTGACCTAAAAGGATACTTGATAAAGTTATTCTACTCAAATTCAACTCCTTAATTTTCAACATAACTTCAAAAAATGGATGGAACTTTTATATATCACACATATACACACCTGATAAAAGTTTAGTCTTCCTAGCAAACAAAAGAAATAGCAAAAGTAAGATGAGATTGCAGTACAATTGCACAAGATAGGCACTGATCTCTTTGGAGGTATGTATGTATATTACTTGACATCACAGTCTAACATGCCGGGAACTAACGTTCCTACTTAATTTACAGAAAAAAAGTAATTGCAACAGCTCAATCGAAAAAGTGACCGGAGCTTCACTCACTGAGGCGGCAGGTGCGACCCAGGTAGGGACGACGGCAGTGGCACTCGAATGCGGTCCAGAGGTCGGCGCAGCGGCCGGAGTTGTGGCAGGGGTTAGGGGCACATTGTTCCTCTCGTGGGCACCCCTCCGTGATGGCGACCTTTGCAGCAGACCACAGTTAGTGGGAACATCACCAGAGTCGCAAGAAATGGTAATGGCCTTAGCGATCATTTCGGGAATCCCACTATATAGTAATGCACAGTTGTTGCTAAATAGCTTCGTTTCTCCGCCCCGATCTCAAGGGTTTAGTTAAGAAAAAATTTTCTGGGGTCCATATTCCTCAACTAATAGCGAAACTGTCAGATAGGTAGTCCGTATCAGTGATACTGAAAATAACAATGCATCATGTTAGTTACTGTAAAGGGGGCATCTTTAATAATTAAACATCATTAATATTTTGTGTCACTATTTGTGTCGGGGCACGTCTACAATTTATTTATAACTAGTTGGACTCAAGGTTACATCAAGGGTTTTCCAACTTGCGAAAATACTCTTTGGAATTTAGAGGACTGTTGGATAAATTGTAACGCGTGACACGCGAACGACGGAAGGAACAAACAAATGAAGGAAGGTTAAAGTATATTAGTTCGTAGAATGGCATTTCTACCCAAATAATAAAAAACACGAACAAAGCAAACTCACACATCGCACAAATATCAGTATCAATACAAAAACATGAACAAGGCAGACGCAAGGAAACACTCAAATAGACGAGCACAAACACAATAGAGGAGCTGACCTTGCTGCCAGAGGGCAGGAGCGCTGGCACAATGTGCTGCCCGTTGACCGCGGCGTCCTGCAGACATCCCGTCAGGAAGGGCGCCCCGTTGGTGACCGCCCTCAGCGTCGTGATGGCTCCACCTGGACACAGTAGACCAGACTTACACATTTCATAATAAAGAGGGTTGAAATTATTTACTCGAGGCTAACCTTTCCTTTAACCAGGACGAGTTAACTTATTTTGTACTAGCTCGTATCTCTCAATTTCAGCCGAGCAAGTTCGTCGAATTTTCGATTTCGAACGAAAAAGTTTCAACTGAGTTGACTCGTCTTTCTCTGACCTCTCCCCGTTTAAATCGACCACTTCAGAGTGCTAGTGTTCACCCATCGGGAAAAAGGTGCAAAAATTACATGAACATGACACATTAGAAAACGTGCTCGTCAATAAACGTGATTGAAATTTCGGAGTGAATGAACACTTAATTTTTCCTTTAACAACTTGGATGCCACTCTATGGAACAATGAGTGAATTGGTGGTTAGTGCTTATTCAATGATCGCAAAGAAAGATCAACACTGATACTTTGAGCACGAAAGTTAATCTGAAATTATTCAATATATTTCACTAACCTTTAAAATTTACATAGGTGTCATCCCTTCAAGATTTTGTTAAATTTTAATTACATTCGATTAGCAAATGAGCAGGAATTAAACCGGCAGCTGATTCTTCTTGATAAATGTGAACATAAATTCGTTAAAAATGAGTAAGCTCATCAAGAGTTTTAAATCATTGCACCTGCGAGCTCCGTCGTTCCTCTGAAAACTACATCAAATTTAATCCTTCACACTCACCGGACTAACATACTCTGGGTAGGGAAGACATTATTGCTGTCCTTGAGAGGCATTGTATTACTCTTCATACCCTTGAATGCCCTTCAAATAAGACCTATGTGTACAGAAATCAAACCCTTCCATCCTTGAAACAAACACAAAGAACGACACAAAACAACAATGGGTAATCAGTACCTAGGACGGTGGTGGTGAAGGAGGTGTGGCCGTCGACGGGCGCGATGGGGTGCACGAAGGAGTCCTCGCCACCCGACAGCACGACGTGCGTTGCGTTGATCACCAGCCCCACGCGCTCCCACGCGCCGCTGTTCAGATCCTTGCCCGCGAAAATGCCCTCCCATCTGCGGGGGCACGCGAGAATACGTTCACCCTCACTGAGATGTCGATAGTCACCCTCACTGAGATACAGATAGTCACCCTCACTGAGATACAGATAGTCTCCCTCACTGAGATGCGGATAGTCACCCTCACTGAGATGTCGATATTCTCCCGCAAATACACCTTCAGCTGTGACCTGTGATTTTCATCCTCACTCAAGATACTCAGTTATACCAAAGAAGTCAATTCCTGTCCACTAGGAACTAGTATAGTCTTAATACTTCTTTTTAGAACAAGACACAGAAAAAAGCCTGAGAATACAATTGCCACACTCGAGTGATGCCGCATTGACTTCGAATATTGAATAACTAAGTTTACACCAACGCTTCTCGTGATGCTATGATTCCTAAGGGCTGTAAATGAAATACACCTTGTCATACACTCTAAATAAATAACTTTGAAATGTGTATAGGCTCCATTACGAACAATTTCTGTGTGGTCTAATACAGTATCAATACGTGCATGGTACACATTTCTACCTCTACGTCTAGCAGTAACATGCAGAGGGACATATACTTGTACCACTACGTAACCAACGTGTTAAAACTGGCGGTACAAGAAAGTAAAACAAATTGACACGATTGCTCGAATCCCGAGGCGTCTGTAACTTAAAACTTTTGGTAGACACCATCAACAGGACTCAGGGAGGCACTGCACGTGGGCTAGAGTGAAATAGGACTCGGGGGGACATTGTATGAGGCTCCAGTGACTCGACTCACTGGTTGAGCAGCGAAGAATGGAGGTTGAGTCTGCCTGCACTGAGTTCTAGGCTGTAGTACGTCTCTCCGCTGCCAACTGCCAGCAAACCTGCTGGCAGTGTTGTCCGCAGCCACAGCTCCAGCGTGTAGCCTGGCAAAGGGGAGGCGAGACTTTTGAGATAACAGTTAACTCACTCTACCAGGAAAAATTGCTCGCCGTAAAACAGTAAAAACTGTAACGGCTTTTACACTGGAAAGATCATTAGATACTGACTCGCGTAAAAATACAGGGTGTTGCAATGAAGTGCTTCCACAATTTAACCGTTCACTGAGCTTTATCAAATATCGAATAATTAGTTTGCAAGGTTAATCACAAACATTATTATCGGATTTATTTTTTGCTTAGCTTCACCATGCCTTGTTTAATTGTACGACATTTAATATACATTCCATTATCAATCGTAGTGTTTTTCCGGTTCTTGCGATACTCTGCGGTCATTTTAACACCCCAAAACAACAATGCACCATCAGCTTCGCAAACATGTCATACCGCCTTCACCATCACGGGTCCAGTATGACGAACCTGGCCTCACCACCGTGGCATTGGAAGCCTCAGCCGGCACACTTGCCATCCTAGTATACCATTACAGCCTTAGCGTCCTCATTACACTTCATATTTTCATCTTAAAACATGTAGATCGCACGTGACAAGATTTGGTGATTGTCTCTCTGAGCAGCCCTGAAAATTGAATTTCAAAGGTCGAAAACAAAATTCAACCGATCAAGCAAAAGCTCGTTTAGAAAAGTCTAGTTACGGGCAACATACTCAATTAATAATCAAACTACACATCAAGCTTTAACGACAGATTATTAGCAAGTTTAAAGCTCCCTAGCCACATGGAATGCGATTTTAAGAGAGCGAAAAGAAGAGACCATTTAGTATGGACTTTAGAAAACATAGAATCCATGCGCAGGTGCTTCCCACACAAGATACCCTGCGCAAAGAAACAGCAAATTAAAAACGAAGAAAATGGAAAGATAAACAATCATTAGTGAAGAAGGCATGAAAATGGAAAGGAGCAAAGTGGGCATGAAAGACAGAAATCCCGTAAGCCTAGCTAGAGCTGAGGTAACCTAGCATAGTCTCCCTGGAGACGCTGGTCCACGCAGCACAGGATAGACAAAACCTAACTAACCCGACCCTATTGCCTACGGCTCCCCCTATGCCCCCTCAAGGGGTCGGTCACTACACTGCCATGCAATAGAAATAAGAACTGGCCAACACGCCGCTCAAGTTGGAATGAAACTTTCAAGTAGCTTCACTCCAAAAACTGAAGATAGAAGAATAAAATTTTCTAATCATAAACACAATCTCTAATTCCTCAACTCCATGCAATAATAGTAAGAAGAAGAATTCCTTGCAGTGAAAGTTAACAGGTTTTTTGCCGGTTGAGTTCCAGCACGCAGTCTCTACAACAGACACGCACGCACTTTCGCCGCGTACAAATTGCTAAGGGCTGTCCTGCGATGCTAGAGCCTTAAAATCGCGATTTAAACATCTCCCATCAGATGACCAATACATAATTCGGCATAGATTAGCATCATTTTTCGCTTGCGATTAGCATGCGTAGTCTCATTTATCGCAGAAGTCAGCGATGGTGCACGCTAATATATGTTAAGACGAGGTCATCAACGACGAATCCATCTCTTACCCTCAGCAGACGGAGGCGAGCTGACGAGGAGGTATGAGGAGCCAGCCAAGGAGAAGGTGGTGGAGTCGTTACAGAGGCGCCCCGTGAAGCCGGGCTGGCAGTGGCACCTGAAGTCGTGGCGCGTCTCCTCGAACAGGAGCGCCTCGCACGTGCCGTTGTGGGAGCAGACCACATCCTGGCACCCTGTCAGAACCACGGAGCAATTCTTACCTCCGTAGCCTGGCTCGCAGTCGCAAGTGTAGTCCGCAATCTGGGTAAGGACAACACAAAAACTTAAACAAACACTCGAGCACAAAAACTTAAAGACTCGAGCACAAAAACTAAAACAAAAACTCGAGCACAAAAACTAAAACAAACACTCGAGCACAAAAACTAAAACAAACACTCGCGCACAAACACTAAAACAAACACTCGAGCACAAACACTAAAACAAACACTCGAGCACAAACACTAAAACAAACACTCGAGCACAAAAGCTAAAACAAACACTCGAGCATAAAAACTACCACAAGACTTGATTGCCGGTACAGTGATGGTGATACCATAAGGGGTATTTTTACGTTGAGTTACCAACTGTTTAATTTTTTCTTTGTAGGAAATTTGCGCGCGGCAGTAATTGAGCTTCAAAAGCTGTAGCAAAACATCTCAAGCCTCATGTCTTAACAGATTTTTATTTCGCTATCGACACGAGTATGAACATACAAAGCACTCGCCCCGTTCGCTCACACCAATAAACGTTCATGTACATCCTCGGGAAGACGTTAGTATGTACACAAAAAAGTAAATGCTGATTATCCAAAAATTCATTTAACAATAGTGGTAACAATGTTTAGAAATTATGAGATGATTCATGTACTCATATAATTCAAAATCCATTCCCATGCAAAAAAGAGGTAAACAGGACAAATTGGAAAATGTCTCTGTTCTATTGTAATTTTCGGTTTCAGCAATGAGAACTCTCGTATAGAAGCTATCACAGAATGGTAAGATAACAGTTGCTAGTTAACCCCTCCCATGCAGCGAGGATGTCTTCCTACACGCCTTCAGAAAAAGAGGTTAGCGAGGCACCAGATTTCGACACCGATCGCCCACACTCAGCTTCTAGCCCATCTCTTCCCCTCTTGCGATGAGGAGTCCTTACAAATGCAACACATAATTCCTGGTCATCAAGTGTCCCTATGACACTATCATCCCTTACGTCCAGCCCTTGGGATGTGACCACTTCATTGACCATGCACCCCCATTCATTCTTCCAATAAGTAAAAACATTTCAATACCACGTCTTACTCGGTCAAGAGTTCTTTAAAAAAACTCAAAGCTTTTTCCTGAAGAAATTGGAGAGAGCCATTCCAGGAAAGATACAAAAATGATCTCAGTTTGTGGAATTACGGGGTAGAATTACGAAAACTTTCTGCCATCGCCTGAGATGTTCGAATTTCGTACAAACGTGTGTGTCGGTGTACTAAAAACGAACGAGGGCTTGAGATTAACATTTAAAAATAGGTTCTCAAGAAATCTTGCAACAGATCCCAGCAGTTGACTAAACCTGCGCGAGTTCAATGTTTGTGTAACGAGTGACGTGCTCCACTCGTCGCCTCAGCCCACCGAGTGAACATCCTATCAACTGTTATGTGTCCTACAGCGCTCCTAACTCCGTCACGCTATTCAGGGATGGAGCTAGTTACAGTAGAATACTAAACTACTAAAGTACCAGAGCTAAGTAACAGATAACTACAGTAGTAGAGCTAATTTCAAGAAGTTCTCACCAGGTCCTGACAAGACCCGTGCTCGCAGGGCGAGAACCGCTCGCACTCATCAATTTCCTGCTCGCAGTTGATACCCTCGTAGCCTGGCTCGCAGAGACACTCGTAGGCGTTAATGCCGTCCTCACACTGGCCGTGCTCGCAAGGACTGCTCTCGCACTCATCGATGTTGATCTCGCAGTTGACGCCTGCACACAACGGAGTGAGGTACTCAGAGGGAGAGCCTCAGCAATGACAGCAAGGCACAAGGGATTTTGGTATGGATAATTACCTAGCTGGTCGTGAATAAAATACTTGAGGTTCTCACAAAGCCGATGAATAAAACAAGGAAAGGAAAGGAAACTTGTAGTTTGTACAAACCGAACATGCTCTCGGCATGATGAAGGAAAAAGTGAAGTTCTTTTAACTCCATGGAACTTTGTAGTAAAATTAACTATAGATATAGGCCCTACATGTTTCCTAAATGTAATATTTTGTTAAGGTTATGTTATAGCCCGTAAGTATCTCATTTTTTAGTATCTTAATTTGCTCTCAAATAATTTCAATGAATATCGAGGAAAAATTTATCGATTGGTTTTAAATTACCATTCATTAACTAAGGATGCTTTGGAAGCAAGTTAACTCGTAGGAACAACAACATTATCCTGAATAAAATTCAGTACGACACTCGTACTTTGCAGCTGCGCGAACGGAGGGAGTAGAAGGCGGTAGCAACGCGCCTAAATAAAGCTGCACGTCAAATTTGTGTTAGACCTAAAACTGCAATTTTACAGATTGATTCAACTGTAAAATATCGGTCGAAGTGAAAAGTAAATCCCACAAACCTCAGGGCTGTTGACACCTTCTAGGGCCTTGTCCTACTCATTATTATCATCTCAAATAAAAGAGTGACCGCCGTGTGAACATTTCTTCTCACTCGGATATTATAAAATTTCCACATTTTGAAATGGGAAGTGAAACTTTTATTTGCACAGAACTAATGAATATGATGTGTCTTTATATGATACATATTTTTATCCTATCAAGAAATTGTAACGAAATGTTTGTGACCTTCGCCAGACCCGACATCATTATGCAGCGCCAAACAAACTATTATTATTACAAGTTAGTTTGAAACGCCCTAGCGATCATACTCTTCCAAGTGGAGAGTATGGACCATTTAATATGAACTAAATAGAACGGAAAATCTACGCACAAGGTGTATTCCCACACAGGATCCCCTCTGCACATAGAAACAGCAAGTAAAGAATGAAAAGGAAGAAAAGACAAAGATATAGCTACGAAAGTATGGAAATTAAAGGAACTAATGTAGGCACGTAAGATAGAGGTAACACAGAGCTAGAAGCAAACAGTAACGGGAACGCAAAAATTCAAAGGCATCACTGGAGCCAAAAACACCACGAGTGAGAGGTGCAACGGAAGCCACAGGGAGACAATAAAGTAATACAAAGTGCAGCTGAATTGAGAGCAGGTACCCGTAAAGCCAGGGATGCAGTGGCACACGTAGCCTCCAGCGGTGGCGAAGGAGAAGTCCTGGAAGAAGCCCATCTCGTAGAGGGTGGTGTTGCTGCGCTCGTAGCAGGTGCCTCCGAACTGGCAGGGCGTCGCATTACATTCAGGGATGTCCACTTCGCAGTTCTTGCCTGATCACATAAATATCTTTCTTCAAAAACCTGTAGGGATTTGTTTAATACAAAAAAGTTCCTACTCGTTGAAATGAGAATGATGGAATTCTCTCTTAGAGAAATGGCTACTACAAACTGAGCTGTCACATAACACTCGTACAGGTACATCGCACTCGACTATGCTGTAAAAAAAGCACACTTGCATGGAAAGGGTGGCCACAGAGTGTGAAACGGAACCAGTATCTTACGAGCCTAGCTAGTTTAAAATCTTTCAAAATTAAAGGACTAAAAGCGAAGCCACCCTGCTAAAATTCTGCAAAAAATGTGAACCTTACGTCGCTTGAAGTGGACCAGGATCTCAAAGACTATCACCAACACGAACCCCCACATTGAAAAGTAAACGAAAAACAAAAATTGCACGTTACGATATCACAAAAGCAGTCACAAATACCATTACAAAAGAACGTTAGTCTTTTCATCCATTGATACAAAGAGACTTTATTAAATTGCGTGCATCTGCATCTTCACAACCATAGTCAGAATAAACGAAAATGTTGTCTTGTCTTCATCATTAAAGCATTAGAAGTAAACATCACCCCTCCTTTCAATCAGCAATATGTTTTTTCAAAACATGAAATTCTACGAAACTCATGAACAAGCCCTGCATATCACAGTAAGAAGCCATTTTCGGCTGCGCTTTAGAAGCGCAGCAAACTAGCAGACAATTAGCAAACAATTTGTATTGAATTTCTTGAGGAATTTCCCATGAGACAAAAGCGATCCCTTCAATAGGAAAACATTTTGTCCAAACACTAGCCTTTAATGTGCCTTGAGGAGATGATATGCATGATATTGAAAAATATTCATCAAATGGAAAACAATTCGGGTGGTATAGGCCTAAAAAAAGCACGGTAGACAGCGAAAGAAGCGCGCGTGACCTTCATAGCCAAGGTGGCAGGCGCAGGCGTGGTCCTTGATGAGGTCCGTGCAGTTGGAGCCGTGTTGACAGGGGCGCGGCTCGCAGTCGTCTATGTTCAGCTCGCAGTGGTCGCCCTTGAAGCCTGTGTCGGAGCAGTTGCAGGCGTAACTGTTGATGCCGTCCACGCACAGGCCTCCGTTCTCACACGGCCGCGGCTGCCAAGCAGGGCAGAGAAACAGCTCAAAATCTCGAGCTTAAAATCTCGAGCTTAAAATCTCGAGCTTAAAATCTCGAGCTTAAAATCTCGAACTTAAAATCTCGAACTTAAAATCTCGAACTTAAAATCTCGAGCTTAAAATCTCGAGCTCAAAATCTCGAGCTTAAAATCACGAGGTGCCGTCTGTCAAGCATGCGAGAGTGGTAGCTCTGAACCTCGACTAACGAACGAGCTCTCTAGGGTGTCCTAGTTCACGATTAGGCAGCGTTAGCTACAAGACCGTCAGGAAGCGGATATCATTTGAGGCCTTGATGAATTTGAGATGTAGAGCAAACTTTAATAATCTATAAATTCGTGAATTTACAAGAAGGATCCATGAGATTTTTCAAGAAAAAATTAAAAACATGCACTCAACTGAAAGGATTTGATTGCGTTCAATACATTAAGGAAGCATCCTGCATTTTGTACATAGATATATCACAAATATACATATATATACACACACTCTCACACACACGAGTATATCACACTTTATCCCTTAATGCCATGGGAAGTCTAAAGAACCTATAACACACATCCACAAAAAAGCTCATCAAACACGTGGTACAGGTGATCAGAGTACCGTGGTACCTACTCATCATCGTTGACAGCTAATTGACAGCAATCAGCACTCGGAAATCAGAACTAAATAACAAGGGATGTGTGGACTCGAGAATAGAACCAAACAACCTTAGAGAACACTTGAGACTCTTCGCACAAACACACTGATTTTGCAATGTTTAGTTACAACTAAAATTGTTACTTTAGTAACAACTGGAATTTAGTTTAGTAACTTAAGTTTAGTTACTTGAGTTGTAACTAAAGTTTAGTTCCTTGAGTTCTAACTAAAGTTTAGTTACTTGAGTTCAAACTAAAGTTTAGTTACTTGCAGAGCTGCCCACCTCTGGTTACTTGACTTGTAACTAAAGTTTAGTTACTTGACTTGTAACTGAAGTTTAGTTACTTGACTTGTAACTAAACATTGCAGGATTAAGAGGGTGAGGGCAGCTAGAAGATCCATGGGAAAAGAGAGGGAGACTCGACGAAAACGCCAGAAATTAGCAGTTCTACAGAAATGTTTCAAAAAACCCATAATGACAAATAGAGTTAAAATAAAATTTGAACCGACAGGAGATTATGTGCATGATTTGAGTTGTGAAATATTCAACTGGATTTCAACAGAGCGAGAAGCAACAAGCAACTCGACTCCAGCACGAATACAAACGAGGAATACAAATCAAACACAATATCTAACAGACATCTTTTCGACTCGAGCGCAGGCGCCTAAATCGGACCTGTAATCTTGCTATTGCTGTACTCTCTTAGCATCTATACGCATTGGTGCATCAAGGCAGTGTTGGCATCTGGACTTTTGATGCGCACCTCTAATCAGACACATTTCCCACACATCGATATCAGCTAAGCGAGTTTAGCATGGGAAGGTTTATCAGAACCAGAGCTTGAGACATACACACGACCATTTAAATACTTAAAACTCGACGCTCACCTCACACTCGTCGATGTTGGTCGAGCAGACCGTGTCCGTGAAGCCTGGCACGCAGACGCAGGAGAAAGCAGCGATGAGGTCGATGCAAGTGGCCCCGTTCAAGCAGGGCATCACTTCGCACTCATTGATGTCCGTCTCACAGTCGACCCCCGTGAAGCCTGGCAGGCACCGGCACTCGTACCCATTCACTTGGTTGATGCAGGTGCCGTTGTTGTGGCAAGGATGCGACAGGCATTCGTCGAACTCGACGCTGCAATGGTCCCCAGAGTAGCCAGGAAGACAGTAACACTGGTACGAGCCTTCAGTGTTCTCGCAGATGCCGTGGTTGCAAAGATCGGACGTGAGGGAGCACTCGTTCACGTCAGACTCGCAGTTGGGTCCTGTCACACGAAGTACTCATTTGAATGTCCTATAGATGTGTTTCAGGACCCATAAAATATGGATGTGCTTGGCCCCACGATGGTGACTTATAGCATGGATGGGGGGATGCAATCTCTTATAAAAAATTCACGGTTATTTTCTTACATAGGAATTGGAGCGAAAAAATATTAGTCTATCATGATGCATCAGGCTACTCATGAAGCTGAATCAGACATTAGAACTTAACTCGACACACGCACTACAATACAAGATATACAAGTAAATTCTACAGGAAACTTCAATTCATGACCTCGAACTAAGTACATACTTGCTCGACTCAAATCCAAGAAAAAACATAAAATCTGACCAACGGGGTACACATAAAATCCACATAAAATCCAAACCTAGACAAGCGGTCCTCGTATGCGACACGTTCTGTCTAATCATAGCACTAGACTCACCAACGAAGCCAGCCGGACACGTGCACGTGTAGTTGGTGAGGCCATCGACACACTCGCCCCCGTTGAGGCAGGGCGAACTCTCGCACTCGTCTACCTGCTCTTCGCAGGTGTCGCCCGTGTAGCCAGGAGGGCAGCGGCACTCACTACTGCTCACGAGGTCGTGGCACACACGGCCGGCAGGGCACTGCACTCCCACGCAGTCGTCGATGTTGTTGTCACACAGCACACCGTCGAAACCTGCCCGCAGTTGTGTATATTAAAATTACATGTTGGGCGAATTGATTTTTGAAATATTTATGTTGTTTATTATTATTAACTAGAACTTTATGGAGCAGCTCCACTGAGCAGCGCTCTTCCCTTGATTTAACTTCACATCGCACTATCACATTCAGCCGAGGCTTGAACCCTCGCAGCATAAACCAACTTTAGGAAGCAAAGTTTTTGGTAATGATTACTGATCAATCTCAAACAACATTGTCATTTCCCACCGTCTGAAAATAAAGCTCAAAGGTTCTAACGCTTTTACCCCACACCATTCAACCGTAATCAAGATGTGATAGCTAGCCAGTTAGTTTCTAGGATAGAAACTAACATACCTATTCCCTAAACGCACTCTAGTAGTCGGCCAATAATGGAAGCGCTCAGTTCACTCCTCATTAAATGCTTATTTCTTGACTGGCATGCTTCCATTTTCTGATTTTCACGTATCGTGTGCAAAATTAATTTTCCACTGGCAACAAGCTCACAGATCCAAAACACTTCTGAACGGAAATTAGTCACAGATTTCAGGATATGGTCAGTTGCATGTGATACTACCTACAAAAGATAATATTACGAAGTGAAACCAATTACATCATCCTTCATGTCTGTAAAAATCTATTTAAGAAGCCCGTATTATAAGAAGTGGTCACACGTACAAGTAGCGACTGTACTCGTGTCACAGGGAGTGTTACTGCTGCAAAACTATTCAATTGCGTCTGGTGCAGATTTACAAATCGGGCTCCACACCAAGAATTGTGTGTACGAGTAACTCAGAATCAAAACGAGGGAAAACTAGCGCATCTCTGTTGAAATGAATGACTTTGGCAACATTTCACATTTGGGTAAAAAATGTTCTTTGAGATAGAATCCATGCTCACTCCATGGTGCGTGCTTCAGTCTCTCACGGCCTGAAATTATTTTGTGATACGCGTCACTGTCGCCAGCAACGCGGGATCATCGACAGCGGAAGATGACTTAATTAAACTAGGAGGGGGGCAATCAAAGTAATTCACTATTTATCCATGGCAGACCAAGCTATGGTGTTTCCTGATGCAACCTAAAGTGCATTCTAGGTACACTTGAATAAAATAAAGAAATATTCTGCTGTTTATGAGTGATTTCTTAGAAAAAAATTAACCCATCAGTTGGTGATAAAGGTACCAACAAAAAGAGGTACATAAATAAACATAAGAGTTCTTGAACTAGCAAATAAAAGAGGGAAGGAACTTTATTCCAACGCTTCTCTTGGGACCGCGCTCCGAAGAGAAAGCGGAAGCCTCTAACCGGTAGCACAGAGGCACTGGAAGCCAGGCTGATCCTGGTCATCGTTGGAGACGCACTGGGCGCCGTTGAGGCAGGGGTCGGAGGAGCAGGCGTCGTAGGGCTCGGTGCAGTGCAGGCCGGACCAGGCGGGCACGCACTCGCACGTGTAGCTGTTGATGCCATCGCGGCACGTGCCTCCGTGCAGGCACGTGACTCCAGCGCACTCGTTTCTGTCCACTTCGCATCGGCTTCCTGCGAGTTGAATTGGAAAAATAAAATTGGGGAATAATATTACAATTGAAGCGGGTTGCGTGTTTTGGGAGAATTATAATGAGAGCGAGAGAATGTTCCTAAAACAAGAAAAGAAATAGGGAGAAAAAAGTGAAGGGTTGCGAGTAGAGAAAGGTATTGCTCGAGCGATTAGGTCAGGAGATGATTCTGTGCGAACGTAGGGGACCGTAACTTAAGAAGCGAAATACTGGAGAGCTTATGTACAGTCAGTAGCAGCTTATGTAGTCAGTAACAGCTCATACACAGTCCATAACAGCTTATGCACAGTCCATAACAGCTTATGCACAGTCCATAACAGCTTATGTACAGTCAGTAACAGCGATGGCGACAAGATGAAGTCGCAGTCGAACAATGCGCCAGATTTCAAAATGAGAGCAACGTTGTCATTGTTTCACGTATCCTTGTCCTTTATTTAGTCTAAAATCGGAGAGGGTAATTGCCACCGTGTAGTGACACGGGTAAACCAGTGGGACTTGAAAGTTTTAATTTTTGGTACTGTAGAGCTTTCGAACAGTACTTTGCTCATCTGCAGTAGACTTGTAAAAAACTACATATATTGTACATAAGTGATCACATGACTATACAAGGTAATAGAATGGATACAAATTGTACAAGATATAGAAGTTCAACACCTAACCTAAAATGTTCAATGGCTCGGAAGTATCACAGCTGTTCAATGTGGGCTTCCCGTAATGAATTAACATAACTTCTAATAACTTAAGATCATAAGCATTACACTTGGCTAAAATTTTGAAACTATCTTGATTTAAAGGATCATTCCGAAAGGCGTCACACAATAGGTAGCGTCACACTGGCTACACTTATGGCAATAAACGACATCGCTTGGCATCATTAGGCTTTAGCTCGAAACAAACTTCAAAGGCTGAACCTATTACGAAAAATTGCTCGTAATTCAAGTTGCGGGTACAAACTATTTAATATTGAGCGGATACGTTTTTAAGGATTTCATTGATATTGATGTTGGTGCATTGCACTTATTCCTAGACGTAAAACCCAGCCGACCTTTTAGGGTACTTAGACCAATAATGGTAGTACTTGAGCCTACTATTGATGGATCATACCTGTAAAGCCTGGCTGGCAAGAGCAGCGGAAGGCGCCGTTGTTTCTTTGTGTGCAGGTGCCGTTGTTGAGGCAGGGGCTGGAGCCGCAGGCGTGAACCGCTTCGCTGCAGTTAGAGCCTCGCCAGCCCTCCTCGCACACACACTCGTAACTGCCGAACTGGCGAGCGACAAATGAAGTGATGTTCGTAGAGACAAAAGTGTGAGTGCAGTCTACCGCTAGGAACGACGGTAAACATTTTACAGGAATTTTTTATGGTTGTAGATCTCAACATTGTATAAGCAAAGTATGACTCTACGCCTTCAATATTTCCGTGCAAGTCTTGATTTAATACTAACCTACTTCCCCTATGTGATGACGTCAGGAATGTAGGTAAAATAGCTTAGTTTTAAATCATAACTTGAATGGAAATGACATAACTTTCATAGATAAGCGCTTCTCGTAAATTCTTTCGTCAAGAATAGGCCATCTAAACGCTAGTGAATCTACTCTATCCGGCATTCTTATCATATCTTCTTAAAATGCATTTTCACTCTTCAAACAGCGTGAATCTTCTTGTAATTGAATTATACGAAAACGTCTCCATAATCTGAATCAGTAAGTCTACGAGATGTTGGATTTTCAGAACTGACGTATACAAACGCCTTGTCCGGCTATGCAGGTCTTGCAAATCGTCTGCATTAGAGGAATAGAACTTAGGATTGGAGACGACAAAAAAATTAATACAACAGTCTCTTGGATAAAAAATAGCAGCATTAAATGGAAAAGCACGTTTCATTCGTGACTACGATCACTCGACACAAAACACTAGACATCCACTGCGGCATTACAGCGAAATCACTCGCGATAAAAGCAACCGAGACTATAGGCAGGAGCTCATTATACCAAACATTCCCGGCATTTTACTGATCGCCCTAGAAGCCTAGTAGGTTATTTAGGCCCTTGAATAGTGTCTTTTCTGAATGTAGATTTTAAGACCCACATAAACGATGATGCTATAACAAATTTAGCAATCAAACTTTTTGAACTCCAATTCCTCCGAGGTAAAATTTTTGCTCAAGGGTTGATAAGTGAACTCACGGTGTCGGTGCAGTGCACAGCGTGTACGCAGACCCCCAGGCCACACTCGTCCACGTTGGCAGCGCACGAGGGGCCCGTGAAGCCTGGCGTGCAGGCACACACCACCCCAGAGGGGGACTCTGAGCACGAGCCTCCGTTGAGGCACGAGTCATGGCCGCACACCGCCTCGGAGACGCGACTAGCGCGCAGTTCTTCCACCTCGCAATGTTCTCCTGTAAGGGTCAAAGATTAATTATTATATAAGATTGCTTGCTCCTTCAGGCGAAGTAATGTTTAACATTATGGAAATACGACGTTGAGTATTAGAGTGATGATATTACTTGCACTACCAAATGATGTGTATAATTAGAGCGATGCTATCCATCAGCGAGGATTATGTGAATTTCGATTTTTAGGAAAGACTTGGTTTCTGTTAGAGACCACGATCTTGAGACATTATCAGGATCCCAGGACATTACCAGGATCCCAGGACATGACCAGGATCCCAGGACATGACCAGGATCCCAGGACATAATCAGGATCCCAGGACATAATCAGGATCCCAGGACATTACCAGGATCCCGGACGTAACCACGACCCCGGACGTAGCCACGACCCTGGCACTTGAAGGAATTCTCACCGGTGAAGTCCGGGGCACAGACGCAGTAGTGGGCCCCAGCAGTGGCCTCGTGGCAGAGGGCCCCGTTGAGGCAGGGGTTGGGGGTGCAGCCCACGCCCCTAGTGCAGTTGGGTGGCGAGCCTGAAAGTTGGGATGAAAAATTCTCGGTCGATTGGGAAGTACACTAGGGAAACTCTTGGATAAGATTAAAATATGAGTATGCTAGTGTGGTGACGTGCATGGTTTCCGTATATGCACAAAACTTCTCAGAAAATTTCCTACAATCGTTATACGTGTTACACTTTCCCAATGAACGTCTTCGAAAATTGGTTACAATCTCCTAACGCTGTTATGCAATCAACAGCCAAGTAACGGGGGCGACAGAACTAAGGGACTCTCCTTCTTCAGTTAGTGGCATTCTCTTACGAAGGAACAGGCGCCTCGGCTAAACAATAAAAGTGCACATTCTATTTTTCAAAATAATCCACAATCTAAAAGCACAGGCGCCTGTCTTACAACACTGACATTAGGCGTAGTAGTGAGAGGAAGGCGCGCTTCAGGCAGAGGTATGGACAGATGGAGTGAAAAACACATTGTAGGAACATAGTATGACTCTACATACTATGTATGGAGCTCCCCATACACAAGAGTGTATGGGGAGCTGGTACAAGAGTGTATGGGGAGCTGGTACAAGAGTGTATGGGGAGCTCGTACAAGAGTGTATGGGGAGCTCGTACAAGAGTGTATGGGGAGCTCGTACAAGAGTGTATGGGGAGCTCGTACAAGAGTGTATGGGGAGCTCATACAAGAGTGTATGGGGAGCTCATACAAGAGTGTATGGGGAGCTCATACAAGAGTGTATAATGCTCAGTTATAGCTCAGCTCGAGGTTGTGAGAAGTTAAGCATGAAGTATGGAACAAACACCGAGTCGTGACAGGAAATAATTAGTATGAGCTGCGTGATGTCACGACAGGTGCGAGCTAAAAGGCAAGCAAAATCACGAGTACAAAACAGAAGGTGCTTTAGGAGACCTATGGAAGGACCACCTGCAGTCGGGAATTTTCCGTGGTCCGGCAAGCCTCAGCTTCAAAAGTTTGTCGAATTCAAGAGCTACAGCGTGTACATTATTATTAATTCAAGTGTACACAGCAGTTACAAACCAGCACAGCTAGCAGGGATACATGCAGGTATGGCTATGGTCAACACCACGCTGTAACGCACTGCATCACTCAGCTGCCTCACCTGTCTGGCCCGGGGG
>VOMN01114246.1:0-73567 GCA_014899125.1 Orchestia grillus | reverse complement strand
AGCTTACCTTGAAAGTGTTGGTTGACCCAAGAATCACCCACATATCAACGGCTATCACAGAAGTAATAGCCTCTCAACTTGACTAACGACAAGCGTGCAACTTACGCAAGCCCTTGCATCACCATACGTCTTTTTGAAAGCTAATCTGCAGGTTGAACGACACAAGTTACGCTAGGGACGGACTCGTCGGATTATAAATTCCAGTGTAGTACAATATAGGTACAAGCCACTAATGCAAGAGCTCCGAGAGTTCAAATTGTGATAATGGGCGGCCGGTAAGATACGAGGCAAAAAACAACGAATTGAAGCTTATTGTTATGAGTGTAGAACGATTGGAGGAGCTAAATCAGTCAGATGAAGGTGGGGTTTTGCTGCAGGAAAAGTGTTGATAATTTGAATGGGCGGAAGCGGACTTTGACAGGCTAGTAAAGAGCTGAACAAGCTGCATATGTAGGATCCATCATCAACTAGTTCAGTACGATACTTAGATCAGGATTTGGTGAACCAGAAAGTGTACCTGTTAAATTTTTATTTTGGTTGAAAAAATTGAACGTATTTACAGGTAATCTCCTTCAGTCATACCACTAGATTAGTTTGTTCAGCGCAGCAATGAAAATGAACTCATTCACTACAGCGGGAGGGAATAAAGAAATAGACGTTTTTGATATCCCTTTACCGAATTCCTGAAATATTTTTCGAAATTTAACAATAAATCGAAGAGGATAAAAGGTTGACTCCGAGTAAACAGCCATATTTTTTACAATATTTTCGATTTCTTTGCAAAAAATATTAAGTCTTCTTTACTCATAAAATGAGGTTTCTAAGACACTAAATTACAATTAAGTTCTCATTTCGTGTTGCAATTAACTGACATTTTGAACATCGTAGGCAAAATCTTGCTTCTATTTCTGGGCTCTTCGAATTTGAAGCGAACGGTTTAGAACTGAAGATGAAATTTAATCAACCGAATTCGCCAACCTATTCCCATGCACTCAATTTTGAACGAATATATTCAGCAATTCGAATTGGTCTGATGATCAAATAACAGGAAATCATTTATCCTTTTACGTCCGTTGAGTATACCTTCCGTCTATGCTTCCTAGCGAGCTTCATCACAGTTTATAAAAACCTATGAGAAGAATACATGCTCGGCTGCTGCACCTTGCATTTCGAATTTCATGTCCATTTGTGCATAACGACAATGAAAAGCCCACGATCAGTCAAAGTTTATGTTCATAAAGTCCTGACAAGCACCCAGCCATAATTTGCTCAACTCAGAACTAAACTACAAAGTTATTTTTATTATTGGTTCTCACATTACAATTGAAACAACCAATCGCAAGCGAAGAGACGATGTGCATTTTAACTTCTCGAAAGAAGTAATCAATAAATGTTAAGCCATAAGCCAAGATATTTTCATTGTTTGTCTTTTCATGAGTTGAACAAAATAAAGATAAATACTAGTACAGTGAACAACAATGTTACATCCTTGCAGCACTTCGTTATTTGATAATTTTATCAAGATTTGCATCTAATGGAATTCATGTTGTACAAAACTCAGTGTCAAAGGAACAATTTCTTGACCTTTAGTCAATATATTTTCATTATCTGCCTTTTCATCAGTCGAACAAAATAAAGATCAGTACTAATATAGCGAACTACAATGTTACATCCTTGCAGCACTTCGATATTTGATAATTTCATCAAGATTTGCATTTAATGGAATTCATGTTGTACAAAGCTCAGTGTCAAAAGAACTATGTATCTTTCTCTGAAGCTATATTGGCGACCCTTTCATCTAACCCAGGCTGCCGTGTTCGGGGAGCTATCGCTTCACGCTTCAGAGGTCAAAGACATGGCAGCTTCTCGACACCCTCAGATTTTTCAGACGGCATTCTTGACGTCAGTTTCCAGACTAAAATTATGCAGTGCATAAGTTTCTTCATTTCTTCTCTTGAGAATCATTCAAATGTAGCGAAAGTGATCCAATAAAATACATCAGAGTTGCAAAATACTTGTGCTAGGGAGCGTGCAATTTTATATTAGTAATTTCCAGTGTGTTTCGTCATGATTTCAGAACTATCACTTCAAGCCGATGTCTCACATCATTTTCCATTCGTTAGAAAGAGCACAGCTTGTTTTCGTAACGACGAACGCGCTTTCAATGTGACCTGGTACACTGTCTAAAATAAAGTCTATCTTTCGATTGTCTCAGTCTACATCTAATTGAAGTGGAGAATCTAATAGTAACTTCAAAGCCATGTTTACGTGACCTCCCGTCTCTGTTTCACCATTCATTCGTCGAGTGAACGCCTCTGTAGGCCGCTCACAATTTGTTAAGCATGTGTTCTTATTTGTGAAAGGACAACTGAACTCGTCCTCCAGATCTCATTTTGACGGAACGCCTTCCCTTCTTGGTGACAACGACCGCCCNACAACTGAACTCGTCCTCCAGATCTCATTTTGACGGAACACCTTCCCTTCTTGGTGACAACGACCGCCCGACAGAGTGGTGCAACATCGAGGAAATTCAGGTAGTCCTCCAATTTAAAACGAAGGTGTCTATTGTTAGGGATACGCACCCGGGGTACTTGAGCCAAGATTGCAGAAATTACAAGTTTCTAATTTTATATGCTAATTTTACGAATGACAATTAAAACGAGTTATGTGGGTTTCCCGGCGTAGCAAGTGAGGTTCACTGGTCGGTATTTGTATAAGATCTACTTGACTCGCCGCGTAAGTTAGTATGAGCAATCCGGGTTTCCTTCATGTATTCAAGGAGATTAAGCTCAGCTATTTCTCAATGGTAAAATTCACGACCGCTAATCAGGATTAAACTGCACGCTGGCAAATTATGAAGAAAATTTTTTTCATCTGTACATTGGAAAAGCAAAACGAAATAATTTTACAATCGATCATTCAAATTACAGGAGATAATATGTACGCTTCATCAAAGGTATGCAAGTGTACCACATGTATGGCTGTAGCAAACGTTTCTATAAAAAACTTAGTTTATAAACATCTGATCGAAATATAATTGAGACAAAGAGAAATGTAGCCAAAAATCACTGATACAAAAAATACATGCAATAACAACTGAATTTAAAGAACGAGGTGAATGCAAGCGTGCGGATATCACAAAAATACATCCGATCTTTTTGAAATACAGATTGTTTACGGATCGTTCAATAATACATATGATCTTAATGAGTTAAAGGAAACTAAAACTTAAGTTCAAACTTACTCGCGTCCAGTACAATAAGTAAAAACAGTATATTGATTCTATATTTACTGCAGTAAAGTCCAGGAAATAGAGGGACGCAAGCATAGGACGACGATTACGTCACATTTGCATTCGACTTCTTCCACTCTTGTTTGTTGGAAAATAGTGAACCATACGCTCGGTCAACTTAGAGGTTCAGATCATCTTACCAATATCCTGAAATATCGAGGACGCCGCACTACCTCTTCTAGGAAATTTGAGTCTGAACTCGATTAACTTTTTTTAGGGTTTCTTTGCGGAAACGAAATACAGTCGTCCTCGCAAAGGGCACTGGAGAAGCATCGAGAAGAGCAAGCATCAAATAGCATAAAAATTGTTGTGACATAAGATGCAAATATAGCGTGTTATAAGAAGCAAATAAGATATAAATGTCGTTTTTCAGGAGCCAATTTAGTGTTTTATGCGAGGGACTACTATATTCAATGCATTGCACTCAATTCACTTACCAAGACTGTAAGTATGATACATTTACTTAAGTGCGAACAGTTATAATAAAATCCTTCAAAAGAGCACAAGAATACTAATGCTACCTTGCTTGTCTGTGCACAGTTTAATTAGTTGCGTTGCTGCTATTAAACATGAAAGCTTTTCTTCTCGCAGGGCACGCGGGAGATCCATAGTGTTCATTAGCATGAATATGTTTTAATTAATAGTCACTAACGTCAGTTGAGCGGAGTAGATGAAAAATACGTTTTATTACATTTGCGCAATTACCAAATAAAGGCTTAAGTTGGTAAGTAGGTATTTGAAACGAAAACAAGTTGGTATTTGAAAATGGACTTAACATTTCATTTCCAGAATGATGGTTTTCGACGCTGGCGTCTCTTGGGTGTTGTCAATTTAGTTCGTGGGTAGCAGCTGGCTAATATATGCAAGCCACAAGATAGGAAAAGCGAAAGGAAATATTCATTTGCAGGAGAAAAAGGGCTGATTAATGACGTTTACGGCTTGAAAGCTTCAATAAATATACTTGTTGATGAAAAGTTACTTCTTTTACTTCGGAAGAAACGTGTAGCACTTTTGAAAAAACATCCCCTTTCAAATGTGCATTAGTCATTCGAAATACTGTGACTAAACATTACGGATCAGCTAAAATGTCTGTAAGGGCAACTTAGAAGTCAGCTACGCTACCATATGAAAATTATTATACCCAACCGTGCTTTCCAAACTCAAATCGTGGTAGCCTTTTTCAGAGAGCATAATTTTCTACTGAAAGCGAAAGGCTTCTCCGCTACACCTCCAGCGATCTCATTGTGACTNCGGGGTGAAGCTACACCCAAGCTTGAGGGGAGTAGCTACACCCAAGCTTGAGGGGAGTAGCCACACCCAAGCTTGCGGGGAGTAGCCACATCCAAGCTTGCGGGGAGTAGCTACACCCAATCTTGCGGGGAGTTTGTTTCAGCTTCTCCATTCAGGATTGAAATCCTGCTTACGCTTGTGCGTAGCTCCCAGAATTGAATTGACTGGGAATTGGGAATTGAGAGTTGACAAATACTTAAGAATTGACTGAAGATTGCTAAATGATAATTGACTATTAACGACTGAATTAAGAATTCACTGATAATTCAGAATTCACTAATAATTGAGAATATACTGATAATTGAGAATTCACAGAGAATTGAATATTGACTGAGGATTGAGAATTGACTGCGACTAAAAATCGATTGATAATTGACATTGAATTAACCGAGGAATTGAAGCTTTCGCTCGCATCTGTGCAGCCTAGCACCTTCTGAGCAGCCCGCACGCGCTCATGTCACCAAGGGAACCGTGCACAGCAAGCGTCTCGTGTGGGGAGAAGTTTTGCTTCCAAGATTCAGCGCTCGTTAGGACGACCGTAAAGTCGAATTTTGCGTATCATGAAAATTGTCATCTCTATGTTTTTTTTTTCATTCAACTTACACAAAATGTGAAAACTTTTCAAAAGGCCGTATGAATTTAATTTATATTCTTAAAAAAATGGCCTCGCATGCAGCTCTGACAGGATGGTTCAGCTTTAGCACAACTCTAAAGCTCCAGTTTATTGTTGGTGTTCAACTTCAGTCACACATACGTCATAGAAGAGCAACGATTATTTTTCTTAGTTGAAAGCTTACTTTTTTGCATTAAACATCAATCGCTTTAATATTCATTTCAAACGTACGCATTTCGAAGAAGTCAAACGAGCTTGTCTCAACTGTTCACAGGTCTTCTCATTATTTCAGGTGGTGCCTAATTGAGTTTAAAATTTACAAACACAAATCTGCCGGAGCCCTCACATCAAAGGAGCTTGATGTTAGCTGTTAAACAGACTCACTGCTTGCTAAAAGCCAGTCTTCACAAGGGAACACCTCCGAAAGGACCGTGCGAGTTAAATGTCAGTGGCAGAGGCACGTCTGAGACGCGGGCCTAAGGCACCTCGCCTTGTTTCGACGTCAGGACATAGAGTCGCCCGATTGGTGGCTCGGGGCTACAGCAACCGAACGTGAATAAAGACAGAGTTTGAACAGGAACAAGGGCTCGGCACGACCTGAAGGAATCTGGACAGGGTGTGAACAGATGCAGGGGTTGATTGTTATTTGGAGGATGTTGACCAATAACAAAAGTTGAACAGGAAAGAGCATTGAACACAAACTGATAGGATTTGAACGAGAGCGTATGTTGAACGAGTACAGGTGTTGAACACTGCTATTGACTAAAAATAAAGTTTGAACATGAACAAGGGTTGAACACAAACCAAAGAGACTTGAGCAAAACCAGGGATTGAAAAAAGATTGGCTGGTATTTTAATAGGAACAACCAGGAGTCCAATGGAGACGAGAGGAAGATAAGGGCTGTAAGCTACTTCCTAATGTGCAGACAATCCTTTAGAATTTAGAGCTGCACAGAATACTAGGACAAAAGCAGCACCACTCAGTTGTCCAGTGATGGCTTCCAGCTCTCATTAAATGCTTCCTTTCTCTTTATGGACCGTCGGACCTGGACCGCTGGCAGTGCATGACTTCTGTGAAGTTGAATTGCCGCTGAGCGACGGAATTTACCAGCGCTTTATGCTCGCTGTAGGAGCTGTCTTAGTGTTGAGTTGCTTCAATTGTACGTGAAGGTAGTTAGATTCCATTGAAACATTCCGGTATTTCTTTTTGGGAGCGGCTTGCAGCGTTACCGACCTCATTTTTGCTAGTTTAGTTTAGCTGAAAGTTTGCTCATCAACAAAATTTCGATTTTGCTGTCGCTGCACATTCTGAGCGTAGTTTTGACTCATGTGGACTGAATTCTTCATCTACTAACTGTGATGTTACCTAGTTTGTGGTAACGCGAAGTTTGTGGTAGTTTGCGATAATGCGAAGGAAATTGAGTCAAATTAAATCGAACGGCACTTAGAAAACAATTTGACAGCATAGAAAAATTGAGTTAAATCTTTCCGGGGGAAAAATTATAGTATCCAACGTATGACGTACACTTACTTCACTTCTCCCTCCAAACATTTACACAACGCCAGAGCCATTTCATCAGCAGCGACGCTTCAAACGCATCAAAACCTTTGCAGTGTGGATCCTAGAGATTAGTCAGATTTGCACCTCACAAGGACTCATTCAGAGAGGAATAGCAACAATAATTTCTGGAACAAGGAACAATAATTTGTGCGTGGGGCGAGCGTCTCACATGCGAAGGTTGCAAGACCCGAGTCAGTTAATCAATGCACACGCACGACTCTTGCATTCGGAGACAAGGGCGCCGTAGGCATTGTTACTTGAGGGACCTTCACAAAGGGCGAGGGACAGAAGGGTCTCCCCGGCATCATTAGAGGGTCACGATACCGAGGTATGTTAATCTCGCTGCCGCAGCTCGCTACGTTCTGCTTAAATGAGCGTGAGTGGTCGAGGTGGTTGAGTACTTTACAAGTCGTTGCAAATTAGCAAAATGATTAAATCAAGCGATGCTGGGGGATTCTGCCTGATTTTTTGGAATAGGTGTGACACGATGGTGAAAATGTCCTCCGAAACATTTTTGATGAGTTTTTTTGACGAGTGGTCGTTAAAAAATTTCTGTCCCTTGTAATAAGGCAACGAAATAAAATTTGCAGATCTGCTGCCACAGTTTTTTTTTACTCTGGAGTGGAACAGTTTTAAGAGTCTTTGTACACTGAGTTTTGTAAATTTCTTACACGTTTTTTTCAAATAACTAGAAAAACCAACACAGAAGATAACGTCTTTAATAATAATTATCATTACCGATGTTCTCTACTGCGTTGGTTCTTTTTCATTCTTGAAAATACGATTTCCTAGAGACAGACCTACAAGTACTATATTTACTTGCATATATATAGCAGGTTTAAAGTTCGTTCACCCCTAGTGTTTTTTATCACGTAAAGCGGCCAGATTTCTTCATTTTTAATGTTTGAGCACTATGGATTGCTGTAAAGGTACGAAAAATGAGCTCTGTACCCAAGTGGTGAACTTTTGTATGAATTATTGCAATTATAATCCCAACACCTGCTTGGTCTTCAACGTACGTGTGTTACGAGAACAAGCTTTCGTCGTTGAATACAACGTTCATACGTCGTTGTATTCAAAATAGAGACAAAACTAGACACGACGTACGATTTCATTTTCGGGACGCGTTCAGTTATTGAAGCTTTCCGATTCCTCAAACTAATTTGTCGCTCCGTGAACATCCTGAGCCCCTACCCAAGAGGGCACAGGGATGCCTTGACGGAAAGGGATTTAAATTTGACTCGCAACTGTTACATTCGGTTTCTTTCAGATTGTAATTTATATCAATAAATATAAACACATTATTACGATATATAAATATCCTTTGCAGCAGGCCAACGGTTTTAAATATGGAAATGGAACAAACGCTAACGAAAGATAAGTGTGTGTAAAAAGACAGAGATGAACGAATATCGAGACACAGTAGCTTGTGCTCACGGAAGTATCTAGAAACGATAAATTTAGCCGTGACAGATGTGCTTTGTCCGTTCGGCTGATAGTACAATGAGACAACAATTTACGAGTAAGAGAATCGTTCGTATTGCCTGTACTAAACATAAAGTAATCGAGATTGACGAATGCAAAATTGATTTTCATTGCAGGCTCACATAAACAAGAAAAGGCGAGGCCATTTTTCCTGGTGTGTCAGAGCGGTAAAAAAGCTTTTAGATTGTTATTTTACCGCCACCTGCAATTTAATGCGTTTCGCAGTTCGTCTAAGGAAGATGCTATAAAATTTGAGGAAGCAAAAATGTTAAACGAAAGTATACATGAATCTAAAAAACTGCTTCGGGTGTTGGTATTTGTTTCTGCTTGAGTACCGGAATAACGTTTAACGTATCATGCTAATCACATTGTGGTAAGTCTTTGTGCATTCTAAATTATCGTAGTCATACACTAGATCAGGGCCTGTATGTATCAAGGGAAAAATTACCTTAGCGAATTCATATGCGACATATTCCAAAATTTCACTACAGTGTTTTTTCTCAACTGCATTGAACAGGTAAATATTTGACTTCATTGAACATGCGAACGCTTTTTCTCTATGGACACCATGGTTTTTAGAAAAAAATTGAAAGACTTGTCAGTTTGTGAGATTATGTTTGGGGGGGTTTCACGTGCCCTCAAATGTACTAATACCCACAAGTATAAACATAACGCCAGTTCACTAATACAAACATAAAAACACCAGTTCACTGATACAAACACTAGTTCACTAATACAAGTGTACAAATGCAATTTTGCCGATAAATCGTACGTTGAGGAAAATCAACGTGTGTCTATAACGTAAATAATTATTTTAAATTTATGAGCTCAAGTCTCCAATGCACAAAAGACTGAGTGGCATAAATCCACTCCGCTGTCAATCCCATTCATAATTAATGCTCTGCATATATTCGTATGCTATAGTCACCCTTAGGCTTTGACTCTATTTTGGGATAGTTTGGTAAGACAGAATCAGAGGTTAGATTTGAAATTTCAAGGTTGTTTTATAACCAAATAAAAAATCTCCTTTTTTGCATGTTTGAGTGGTAAAAAGCACGAACAAAATACGACCCATGCCGGCTGCAAACAAAATATCTCAGCCAACACAATTGTTTTAATTCCATGAAGCATCATGTGTGCATTTGTGTATGGAACCCGTGCGTAATACTTTCGCGTCTCGGTTGTCAGAATTTACACTAAATTGAATAACCAATGGAACTAATTGATTCATCAAGCGAAAATGATGTCGTGCACTGAAAATCTCGAGCGCACCACGTAATTCGTCAGAATAATCTAGGCGTTCATCCTCGAGGCTCGCAATTTGGAGCAAGGCAATTAGTTACTCCAGCGGCTTTAGATGCGAGCAATTTTTATCTGTCCCCGTACTGGACATGCTCGGTGCAGGTGCAAAAACTCCTCATTTTAACCATCGTTGCTCGATGCCAGTGCGTGGGCTGCGTTATGGCGTGACGCCTCCTCGCTCTGAACGCATAACGTAATTGCATGGCTGACAAATCATACCTTGAAGCTTGTACCGCGGTGCGCCTTTGCGGAACAGTTCGGTTTCCCTAGACGCTGGAGTTTGGGGGACAACCATCAGTATATTCTAAGGAAGCATTTGTTATTCGTCATTTGCATGCATGTTGCTGTACCACACGACGTGTGGTGTGGTCACATCCGAAGTTTATTTTGCTAGAACAGCTGAAAGCAGCGCAGCAAAGTTCGTGCACGGAGGGATCGTGAATCCATTACCAATTCTTCGGTTTGGATTTTGGGACCTGACGTTCTCGCGCATGTGTTAAGACGTGTTTCTGAGTAAATATACGGAACAAAAGTTGAAAAATGAAGTCTTGAGATCGATCCCATGGCTCCACACTGTGTTTACCGACTTTACTATGCTTTTGAAATTGATTTTGTGCTATAGTTTGTGTAGCAAAAATCGTGAAAAAACGCTTCCCGAATCGATACAGCGTATCGAATGTTTAATTGAGATGGTTGCTTTAAATCGTGAGGCCGCGCCTTCAATGCCAACACTGCTGTTTGCAGGACGAAGCTGGTCGGAGTCCAGACGCTCATTTTATTTCAAACCACAGAATTGAAGTTGCAAGAAATGTTTTCATGCCTCCCCTCCCAGCAATTTGTTCATATTGAATCATGAGTGTTATAATGCACAATTTTCCGTTCTTCTTTCAAATTCAGTTGTGAAAAAAATTGTGATGGATTTGGTGAAACTAAAATTTCTCAGATCGGAGATTTTTAAGAAGCGGACTGATTTGCAGCATTTTTTAACCTAAGAATTAGAAGAACGGAAAAAGAAAGCAACTGATGTTTTCCTGTTGGGGAGGGGGATTTTGCACGACCTAGCTACTTTGCACAGTACAAACGTACACAGTGTACTTATATACACTGCTCAAGAAAGTCTCATTCATCTTTGTGTCAAGTCATTTTAAAACCCAGGGAAAATATCATTTCAACTATTTTTCAGAGTCTTAAAAAAACAAATAAAAAATTATTCCCATCGATCGCAAATGTAAGCTGACATCCGTAACTATTTTTAAGCTTCATATAATGACCAACCTAAGAATTACGTGATTCATTCTTCTGCATCCCCGGCCTTGGAATTCAAACAAAATTGAATTAATGATCTATGGAACGAATTGATTCATCAACTTAAAATAATGTTACGCATTACTTCAGTAATTGGCTACGACATTGAAGGCCTTTCTTTGCGCGTTATAATGAACTGAAACACGATGCTTCTAAAGGAGCAACATACTTCAAACATTCGATATTTCCCGAAAAATAACAATGCTGCCATTACAGATGCGCATCTTGGCTCACTTCCGTCACTCATCACTCTCAAAAACTAAAGACAAATAATAGTTCAAGTCATAAATCAACCAGTTTATTTTTTCTGGTGGGCAAAATTTGGCTGAGTTATTGCCTCACCGTAGGAAGGTGGGTGAGGAATTTCGGGCGTTAGATTATGTATTTTCACTTCCATTTTGCAAAAATATACAACTAACCTTTCACACACAGCACCAGTTGCTGTTGTAAACTTTCTAGAGCTGTTTCTAGATATTTTACAGAATAATTATAAAACAAATTTCAATGCATTTAGCTCAGTTCATTAGACAAGACGTTGCATTTAGAATTAGAAACAAACTTTTTCAATTGATTTTCAAGCACACAGCGAGGCTCGTTGAAGTTCCCTGTTACTTACACTTATCAAAAATAAGTAAAAAACAACATGAAAGTCAGCCCTGGGTTATATTAACTATTTTTGGAACAGAAAAGCTTGTTCCTGTTCAACAGCAATAAAGTTCCATAAGCCCTCGAGGCTTAGGTGCGGCCTGCACTAGCACGAGAGGCATTGTTTTTAATTTAACTTAGTTGAAGGGCTTTCACGACGACCGTAATTAGTGCTTCAAGTTTTTCGAAAAGTTTAACGTTGATGAACGCGTTTAGCTTTTCAGTATGAAGTAAAACTATGGAAGTACCGGATGTCGAATGTCAAAGACAAGGAAATAGGCCTCTCAGCTTTCATAAAACGCTACCTGGAAGCAAATATTTCTAACAGACGTGGGAAGGCATGAATATGGTCGCTGAGGTGCGGAGAAATGTTACGTGTAAAATTTAAACTGTTTTCTGCGAACCATTACGTGCTAACTGCAAGGGAAAAAAATATGAAGTGCGAAATAATATGTGAAAATTTGGTCGAAAGTAGAATTGTTATGTTATTTCATAAATTCTGTAAAGAGAGGGGGAAAAAAAAGAATTTCGAACTTCTAAGACTCGTAGTTGAAAAAAAATTCAGCATGGACGTAAATAAATACTTCATGAGCTTTAGATTCGATTAAAGCGATATAGTTTTATTTACTACCCTGTCTAGGTATCTTGATGCTTTTGTGATTGATGGAATGGATGATATGCGACTCAAAAGTATTCGGGAAGAAAATATTCTGAATGATGGAGGAACTCTGACTCTCCGATGGATATAGGTCTTTAATGACTAACATAACACACTGTTCAGCAGCAGTCTAATGATCGTTTTGGATAAGGAGAAGTCTTGTACATGGTCATTCAAAAAGCACCACCAGTGGGGAATTTAACAGCTTCACATGTCAAATTCTTACAGTTTTTATCTCATGACGTACTGCACCAAACTGCGAGGTGACAGATCTGTTCTGTATACCTATGTGACTAGAAAAAACATGAAGACTTGTGACAGAAAATGCTCCTAAACTCTACTCCGGTGGTACTTTTCGAATTCTCATGAATAAGACTTTTTGTTTCCCATGTTTTTCTCAAGACGTACTATTATCTGACGGATGGCCGATCTGCATAGCATGAAGTATGATGGATCCGTGCGTCGACATAACTTGCTAATATGGAAAGTGAAGCTTACTTTTCCCCTAACTTTACCTAAGGCACCAAATGGGGCCAATCGTATTAAGTATATTAAACAAGTAATTTGAATTCCTTTAGGCATCTACGTAGATTTTCACTGTTTACTCGAAAGCCAAGATGATTTATTGCTTAGCCTTATGCAGCATTAGACTTTCTTTAACTCCGTAGGTACATCATAATATAATTTCAATCCCGTTAAATGCGAGTTTCTTACGTCAGTCTCGTTGAAAATAAATAAATTTAACGAGACTGAAGGTGCTTACTTCTTTTTCACGTATCTCTTGGTATGAATCCTTATGTTCCGAAACTCATTGTCTTCTCAAGTATCTTGCACTGACTCGAGAGTATTTCAGGAGCCGAGAGCGGGGTGTCGCTAAACATTCCCTGGCATAATCCAAACTTCATAAACAATCCAAATCACAAGCCATGATAAACGTACATGAACTTCTGTCTACTCGTATTTATGCATTCAATTTACCTTTTATCGTCATTCGTCTCAAGATTACCAGCCAAAATACTATCACACAGTTTAATTTAAAAGTTAAACGCGATGCACAGTACAGAGTGGACCCTCTCATTGAAATTTGGGACGTACTGAGGAAGTATTCGTGCAATTTACAGTGACGCAAACTCTGTCCCAGAGCTCAAATTTTCCAGGGTTTGCTCATGGGTTCTGATAACAACCCGCTGAAAGACTGCATGTAATGGATTTTTACAAGTGTTTCACTCTGCGAAAAAAATATTAAATTTCAGAATCAAAGCACATGTTAGTTTTATTACGCTCTCAGGTGACGATACGAAAGTTGAAAAGTAAGGTTCCACATCCTAAGTTTACCATAATGTGCACAATGAAGGAAAAATATCGCTACCTTTCTCATTTCGATACATATAAGCTAAGAAATAAATATCATGATATTAAAAAATAGCCTGCGGGAAGGCAATATCTTTAAGTGAAAAATACAAAACGTCGGTAACAAAAGAAAGTTAAACGAAGCGTTCAAGAAGCATTTTTAACGCGTATCAAGGATAAGTTAAATCACAATCGAGGATTTACTGATGTAACCCATAACGTTTTGCTCACAGTGCAGAATCAAGGGTACTAGAAATTACTGCGCTCCCGTGAGCGCCAAAAGACGGTAACTTGAACCCATTTGTTATTCTAAAACCATTTCCTATGGGCCACGAAAACTCACTCGAGAAGCGTAGTACCTAGAATTGACCTCTAGAGCCAAGCCTGGAACTTGTGAATAGCACTTGATTGCAAGCTAGGCATGACCCTCAAAAAGATGTGAAACATTTTCGTGAGAATTGGACCTACGCAAAGCATCCATCGAAGTGGACTTGCGACGCCTAGAGTCTGCTCGGAGTGCTGCCGTTTGAGAGGACGTCCTAACTTTCGCATCTTTGAATCCGGTGATCTGAGACGTGTTTGGAATGGCGTACCTGCCGGGAATGCTGCAGTCGCAGGGAATTTGTCGGCAACTGCGCGACTGTTGGAATGTTGCAGCTTCCAAAGAGTTTGTTGAAACTGCGCGACTGTTGGAATGTTGCAGCTTCCAAAGAGTTTGTTGGGAACTGCGCGACTGTTGGAATGTTGAAGCTTTCAAAGAGTTTGTTGAGAACTGCACGACTGTTGGAAAGCTGCAGTGTCAGGAAATTTCTTGGCAACTATGCGACTGACGAAATGGTGCAATTTTAAGAAATTTGTTGGAAACTGTGCGACTGAAAGAATACTACTGTTTTTAAGGAATTAGTTGGAAATTGAGTCAATGTTAAAATGCTGCAGTTTGAAGGAATGTGTTAGTAACTGTGTGACTGTTGGAATGCTGCTGTTTTAAGGAGTTTGTTGTAAAGTGCGTGACTGTTGGAATGACGAAGTTTTCAAGCAATATATTGGCAACTGCGCAATTATTGGAAAACTTCAGTTTTAAGGAATTAGTTGGAAGAGCGCGATTTTGGAATGCAGCGGCTTTTAAGGAATTTATTGGAAACCACAATTGTTCAGAAATTGGAGTTTAAAAATATGGTGAGACTGTACACCTGCTCATATTATTGTAGTTCTTAAGAATTTGCTAGGATCTGGGCGGTTGTGCACAGTCGTTGGTAACGGAACCAATGGTAACTGAGCGAGTGGTAACTGAGCGAGTGGTAACTGGGCAAGTGGTAACCGAAAAAAGGTGTAATTAAGCAAATGGTAACTAAATAAGTTGGAGGGAGGCAAGTAACAGCTTAGACAGTCATAACTAACCAGTTAGGAAGTATAATATTCAGAACATTCTATAGAGTTACAAAAAAATTTTAATACCCCCCTTCACTCGCTCGAAGTAAAATTCTGCCGCCACATTTTGTCTACCGAGTCTTGGCCTGAATAAAAAAAGCTCATGCAGTGAATCTGTCTATGTTTGAAAATACGATTTTAACGGAAGTTTGGTTCCTTTTTTGTTGGTAGACGCCCTCTCATCAACTTCACCTCTCAATAATCTAATCCAAATGATTGAGTACCCTACGTAAAGGATGCCAAAAAAGTTATCCGATTGATGTGTTTACCTTACGTAAAGGGCATAAATGATCTCATACAAATGATGATGCGTCTTACATGAAGGATGGAAATTAATTTATGCAAACAATGATGCATCTGAAACCCTGACACCTAGACATTCTAGACTGAAGGATTAATCACTGAGTTTGAAATTCTCGAGAAAAGTGCAAAAAACTTCGAAAAACATAAGTACAAGTCGGTACACATGGTTTTAATGATTGATTGATGCTTTAGGATAAAATAAAATAAAAATTTCACTCTGAATTTGGTTACTAATATTTTTAAACTTATTGTGAGCCTCTACGCGCACAATAAAAAAATCCGTCATGATAAAAAACGTCTGTACACCCGTAGTAATCTTTTCTTTGATCCTTTATTTTGCGACCATAGCAAGTTTCTTTAGAAAGAATACGGTTTCATCTCGCATCTCATTTAAGGGAAGCAGTAGCGAGACAAACTTTATTGTGCATTTGGGTATTTTTGTGGAGGGAATTTGTTTATATTTTGCATCTCATTAAAGGGAGACAGCAGCGAGACCTAACTTTAATGTGCGTTGGCGTACTTTGTGGAGAGAATTAATTTTTATCTTGTATCTCATTAAAGGAAACACCAGCGAGACCTAAACTTTAATGCGGGTATGGGTAATTTTGTGGAGAGAATTAATTTTTATCTCGTATCCCATTATAGGAAACACCTGCGAGACCTAAACTTTAATACGCGTTTAGCCAATGTCTGCGGAGAGAATCCATTTTTATCTCGTATCTCATTAAAGGAAACACCAGCGAGACCTAAACTTTAAAGCGCGTTTAGCCAATGTCTGCGGAGAGAATTCGCTTCCATCGCGCGTCTCATTCAAGGTAAGCATCAGCGAGACCTAAACTTTAATGTGCATCTGATTTCGCTTATACACATTCGTTGCTAATGAAGACGTACAGAAAAACTTTACTCTCGGCAAGCGCTAAAATTAAAAGACCTGGATGAACATCCAGCTTCGCTGAGTTTTAATTAGTTTTCCTTTGGTCAATTTGGAAGCTTTCCCTCGAGTAAACTGGACTAGTTTTGAAATGATGCTCTAAGCCAGCAAACGATCTAACTGCTTTGCGCATCTGTTACTATGAAACATACTAACATTTATACTAATAGTATATTATACATGTAAGTTTTATACACAATATTGTACCATTTTCTTGGTAATTTCATGTTGAAACATCAATCTTCTAAACAAAATGCTGAAAACTACTTATAAACGCAGCGTTTGAGGTATTTTAAGCGGAGAATGCTAATAATCTTATTCGCATAGCTATCTGCGTTGAGTGAAGACTGGAAGTAGTAATACACTAGTAAACTTTCAATTGCTGAGATTGATTAAATTAGCTGTAAATAACCGCCTCTTTCTCTTCTCTGGGTGATTTTCTCGGAAGAAAAACGACGTTGCACTGATGGCGGAATTTATCCTGCAGTGATGGAGGAAGACGCTTCACTACAGTTAACGATGGACCTTTTCTATCTGTACGACATAGTTATGGTGTACGAGCAATCAATAGGTAAGACTTGGGTGATTTAGTTCTACTAAGTACGTCTCAATCGTCGAAATCCAATAAAAATTTTTTAATAAAAAATAGCCTTGTTAGTACAGACAACGTTACAACAATTATGACGAACGACACCACGTAGCAGTAATAACAATGGAATATTTTCTTCACTCAACTCTCTGTCTCCACACGTACACACTTCGCGTCCAGACTCTTGCGCCTAACTAAGCCGACGAAATGAAAAATAAATGAAACCTATCTCTAAGTGCATAAAAGCTCCATTAAAAAAGTTGACGTATCCAATTCATCGATAGAGAGGGCCGCTCAAACTATAGACAAGGCAAGCACTCCTGATGATGTGTCACTCGCTAGCATGCGAGACGCAGGGTCGATGCCATCGCTCAGGTGCGTGGGTTAGTGGACGCCTGAAAATTACTTGTCCAGCTTCAGAGTTCATGAGCTTGGGTAGGTGTGCATCAAGGAATGGATCGATGAAGAGAAGAATTGAATTGTTTCATGGAGAAAACAAATGGGTCACCATGAAATAGGTCGATGAGATCGTTGATGTGGGTGGGTTAGTGGGAGTTAAAAAATTACTGGCCCAGCTTCAGAGTTCATGTGCTTGGGTAGGTGTGCACCCAAGGAATGGGTCGATGAAGAAAAGAAATGGGTCAATGAAGAAAAGAAATGGGTCGATGTAGAAAATAAATGGGTCGATAAAGAAAATAAATGAGTCGACGGAGAAAATAAATGGGTCTATGAAGAAGATAAGAAAAGAATTAGGTTACCAAGACAAAGGTCGAAGCGAGCGTTCAGGTGCGTGGGTTTGTGTTCCCCGAGAAGGGCTCACCAGACTTCAGAGGTCGTGGCAGAGTGCTTGGGTGACACGTCTCGGCAAATCGAGACGAGTCTCAGATTAAAAAATATTGATGTGAATGACCATTAACGTGAATTGTTCATCAAGGCTCATTCTGGGAAATGAAGTACCGTGAACTGAAAGGTAATTCAATCCAATTAGTGACGTTTCATTTAGGGTAGGCAAACTCACATCCACTTTTTATTTTTGTATATATAGTTTATTTATTTACAATTTTCCTGAACATTTTAAATGCCCCGGTTAAGCAATTATTTTTGTATAAATCCTAATCTTCTGAAGTAACAAATTTAGAAAATCGAGTTTGGTTGTAATTTTAAATAAAACATATCATGCACAGTGAATCTGTTGTGAGGGATTCTTTTCTTCAGGTATTATATTCTGCCCCCGCTGTCGTACAGCATGACACGTTGGAAGTGTAATGTTTACGGCAATCTAGATCTAATGTTTACGGTGATTCAAAGATTTTTGGCCATGAAAAATTAACCGTGAAGTTAATCGGAAGCTTGAGAAACTATTTGAAAATTGAGAATTCCTATTCCCAATACAGGTTTCTTCCATACCACTCAACAAAAACCATCAAAAATTTGAGAAATTATCTGGAAATGGAGAATTCCTATTCCCAAACATTTTCCTCTAATACCACAGAACAAAAACTGTCAGAAACTTGAGAAACTATCTGAAAATTGCAAATTCCCCTCCCTAAAACCTGTTACTCTCCTATCACGAAACAAAATTTCATGGCTTCTCTAAGTGCGCTGTGCGACGCGCGAGCTCAGAACCGTGAGATAACATCGCGCTTGAAAACCTTTCCCGATTCCAGCCGTCAAATGCAAGATTCTAGCGCTGACGTCTTCCTGAGATCCCTGCATGGAAATGCAAGACGATCACGGCGTTTGTGTCCCTTAGCTACACATTTGAAATGGCCTGTGTTATCATTTTTCAAGGAACAGCTCGTCGTCAGGTTATCACGAGTACGCAAGAAAAGCCTGGAGACTGGTAGCGGGTGCATTGGTAGTTGTATTAAGAAACTGGGATTTTTGCTGCAGCGGGAAGTTATTTTTCGTGGCAATTTTAGCTGAAGGGCTACTGAGCACACAACGAACTTTTCGTATGAAGTGGGAATTTCAGGTAGTGAGTAATCTATGTCAATTCTTGATATCATAACACGATCAAAACGATCAAGAGGTCATTTGGAATTAAAACTATCTTCGTAGATTTATGTACCGTTGAAATCTACTTGAGAATACGCATTTTGTACTGTACAAAGAGTTGAAATATTCTGCAAACATAAAAGGTCACACGCGAGTGGCTTGCTGCAGAGATGCAAATGATGGAGCCTAAATTATCAGGAACCAAAAACTCCGCAGAACTTGTGACTTAGCCTAGCCATTCGTTTGAGACCGAGGAATGTCAGCTCCGTCAAAAGTATCACCGAAGAAGTGGTGAAGTTATTTGCTTCTTGTTAGAGCAAAAAGTGTATACAAAACCTCCTTAATCTCAATTGCGGTCTGGATTCACACGAAGTATAATGAACAAATACACGCGAATAGTCGGAAAGGAAAATAATTTTCAGGCTACGACAAGTTTGATCAATCCCAGACTGATTCTACCCTCTGACGTTATCTCCAACATCTGCAAGAAGCGGAAGTGTACAATGATGAACTGGAACATTCACTCAACACCTGAAGGCGCAAGATCAAGCACCTCAGGGAATAGTGACTTGATACAATATTCTCGCTGAGAGGTACGATGTGTTTTGGCGGAGTTGTGATTGAAGATGTGAGAAATGTGCACGGTGGCGCTGAAGTTATGATTGAATTGAGGAGAAATGGGTACGGTGATGATGAAGTTATGATCGAAGATACGGGAAATTGTGGCGTTGGAGTTGTGATTAAAAATGCTTTAAATGAGCTTGGTGATATTTAAATTTGCCTCGCAGGTAGGCTAAATAAGTATTTCTATACATCAACATTACAGGAAAAGTTATTGGGTAAAGAAGTAGTTATTTTCCGTGACCATTTACTGATGTTTTTTGTTTAAACCTCTTTCTAACCATCTGTAGAATATTAAGAAGATTTTCTGTCTCCTAATACACATTAGTGTTAGATGCTATGAATTCCAGCTTTTAAAATATTATTACGGATTACTTGAGTTGATTCCGGTTGTGTTACTGGATTATTACTGGATATTTGGAAAGTGCCAGCACATAAATTGCCTTTAAGAGTATTTAAATTGTCGTCAACTATTCGCGACTTAATATATGTTAATTATTACCAGTTATAGAAAGCCCTGGCACGTGCATGAATTCTAAGCAGATATCCATGTATTATTAGGCTGCACTTTTTACTACAGCCACCCCTGGATGTAGTATCATAAACCAAGCTTGCACTGTTGCTAGACGAAATGTTCACTACAGGCCTGACCGTCTTGCAGCGTACGTGAATTTTCGCACAGAAAATGTCTAACGCATCATGACTGCAGATTATTAGTTTGCTCCTTTTCAAGGGCAGGCCAATTGCCGGGAGCACGATGTTTGCACACGACAAACCACTTCAGATACAGACACACCCCTTCAGATTCAGAAATAATTATTTGCAATTGCGTAGATAATGTAAAACATTGACAAATATGCATTTTCATTCCATGGTTGTGATCACGTTAACAAAGAAAAGTGTATTTTGGTCATGTACACTTTGTTCAATATTATGAAATCCAATGGGATAAAAATTCCAAAAAAGA
The DNA here is from genome assembly GCA_014899125.1 of Orchestia grillus. Classification (NCBI taxonomy): domain Eukaryota; kingdom Metazoa; phylum Arthropoda; class Malacostraca; order Amphipoda; family Talitridae; genus Orchestia; species Orchestia grillus. The sequence continues at coordinate 53,229 of VOMN01114246.1, read as the reverse complement.
AAGCTACAAGTTTCATTTGCTCTCAGCGATTCCAATTATTTTGTAATATTATTTAGGTTTTCGCCTTTGAAATTTCTTGTCCATGAGAAAGAGCGAAATGAAAGCTCTGCCTACGTTCGTCTAGTCTCAAAATTTGGAAGGGCTGTGAGTACGCAAAACGTAACTTTAAAGCAAATAAAGACTACATGAATACACTCCTTGAATTACCAAAGGATGAAATTACCCGGAAGAATAATATTTAAAGTGAACAAATTTTTAAAACAGCAATGACGACTATTTGATATGAAATTCGTAAATGCCCTTTTAATTATAATAATTGCATATTATCAGGGGAACCAAATGTTAAATTGATTCCAATTGCCGAATGATCTCTGCTCAATCCCGCTAGTTGCTATATCTTGTTGCGAGAAAATCGATGCTTTCAAACCATTGAAAGTCAAGCGGATCATTCTGAATAATAAGGGAAAATTTAAATTTTGAGTTAAATTAATGAGGAAACTCCCACCAAAACATTACAGAAGCGTTTAGAAAACTGATATAATCAATGCTACTTCAGTACAACTTTTCTTCCTAACGAAAGACCAACCAAAACGGCAATGAAGCGTGTTGCAACTCGATGAAAATCATCGATTATATTTTATTTTTCACTGCCTTGAAATTTTTTGGCATTAAAATCAAAAGCTCTCAAAAACATTTAGTGATGAACTACGTTTATGAATCAGAAATTCGATAATTTCTTATCTCGAGTACACTCGAGTAAACCGAACGTTCCCACACGATGATGTGCTCTGTGGTGTCTGACGTGTTTCATTATTCTGAAAACACTGAAATTCGCGTCGAAATCTCATTTAATGTTCCACATTTTCATGCGTTTAGCACTCACGCCCCCCGTGTCCTCAGAGAGACAATTTAAATGCATTTCACGGTCTCTAAAAGTTTGCTTCCACTTGTGTCCGTAATTACGAATGTTTTTAATGGTTATCAGGGTGAGGTCTTCGAGACTTGGTAATTGCCTTAAAGTGGGCTCAGTCATGTTAGGAACTATTTAACTACGTATCCAAAAGCTGCATTGCTGAACAAGGCATGCCTTCTAACGGTATTCACCGAGTGAAAAAATTGGCGACCTTAACTTTTCGCATGCAGTGACGGTTCTCCAAACAGTAGTGACATAAATTGCAATAGCTGAATTTAGCACCAGAAAGTTAGCTCCCCGGGCAAAAATTAGTCACCTGTTACTGATAAGGTGGTGGACCTACGCAACAACGAAGAATAGCGGCAATTATGCGCAGTATTGAGTCTACGAATGTCGTATTGTATACCTGGTCAATTTTAAACCACTCTTGCATCAACGGATCTCGTAGTGCAGCCACAGCTCGTAGATGGTCTTCTCGATGTCTAACTTGTCATTCTAGGGGATCTGAAAAAATTTCTATTGTGTTCATGTCTGGAGATTCGGATGGCCTATCTAAATGCTTGGCATAACCTCAATGACTGTCATGCCAATTCATGAGAGTTCTCACCCAATGCACTCGGCAGTTGCCACCTTCGAAAGAAGCTCAGAAAACCATACCCTGGAGCTTGGGAAACAATAGGGGATTAATTTTTTGTCTCGGGAGCTTATTAGCTTTTTGAAAATAGTCTTCATAATTTTTTAATTACCGTGTTTTCAAATTTTGTAACAACAGATCATCTAAGCCTATCCATTCTTCTAGTAGTTTTGATTTCCATTCATAAACGATCTAAATACTATACGCATTCGAACTTTTTTATGTGGCAATAGTGTCAGAGATTCTCAGTAGGTTTTAGCTTTACCTTCCATTAAAAGATTTTACTCACCGTCTCGGCAAGGTGCAGAAGTCGTTTTGATTACTATTCATAAACGATTAATATACAGAACACATTCTATGTTTTTCGTATGGCATTAGTGTCAAGAATTCTCTGTAGGTTTTAGCTTTAACTGCCGCGAAGATTTTACTCACCGTCTGGGCATGGTGCAGAAGGGCAGTCGATCCACGGAGCCCATTCGGCTGCCTCTTGGCAGGTCCAGCAGATCGGGAAAAGGGCTGCTGTAGCCAATAAGCGAAGTTTGCGAGCTTGTGAAGCCGGTCGACCGAACGAAACTAGTTTCTTTGTAAATTTCTTTTAGGAGAGGATCGGTTTCTCCGCCATCTGATTTTGGCATCTCGACGTACGAAACTGTTTTCGAAATGCCCTTGAGACCCAAGTTATTTTGCTTGCTACTTTTTTCTTGGCTCGCTGAGCTAGAATTTGTAGGGTTTAGTTTCTCAAATATGATTTGATCACCGCTTCCATCTTTGCTAGTTATTATATTTTTCTCATTTACAACTTTGAACTTATTGAAACTTTCAGACGTTGGCACAACATGATAGTCAACTTCAGTTTTCATTCTACCTAGTTGACTATTTTGGTCTCTTACAGATACTTGTGGACTTGCTTGATTCGTATTAGACACTACTTTGATAGGCATACGAGTCCTTTTGTTTCTACGGTATAAAATTGCACAAGATATAGTACAAACTATGAAAATGAAAACTACGCTACCGAACAGAGCACCCGTAACAAACACTTTATCTAAAGCTATGAGCGCCGTCTCCTTGATTCTATGTGAAACTTTTAAAGTGAGATTAGTTTCGACTCGCCCAGCTTTATTTTCAGCAACACAACGATAAATCCCTTGATCTTGAGCAGCAGCTCCGGCAATGGTCAAGTTTGACACTCGCGCATCTCTTTTGGGAGCGACCAGCTCGAGCACTCTGTATCTGTGGTCCGTCTGGACCGAGGTGTTTATGACCGGCCGATCGTCCACTAACCAAGTTACTGCCGCATTCGGATCCGTTTCCACTCTGCAAGCAAGCGATACATTGTCGCCATGCGAGGCCAGGACTCGTTGGGCAACTGCTGTCACAAGTGGGACGCATACAAATTCATCTTCACCCAACGTCTGCCATCCTCTGCCTTTGAGTCTCTGCGGACTGTCGCAGTGGGGTGGAATGGACGCCGCCACATTGCGCTGGAACAGCCACTGGCGCAAAAGTCGTAAATGACAGTCGCAGTGCCAAGGGTTGTTGTCGACGTGCAGTCCGTGAAGTGCGACTAAAGGCTTCAGAACATTGACAGAGAGCGTTGTGAGATGGTTGCCGGAAAGCTTCAAAACCTCCAGCCGAGATAGAGTTCGAAAAGCATGAACATTAATAGAGGTAATGTTATTATAACTAACGTCTAGTCGAACAAGAGAAGGAACAGAAGTAAAGATCGAAGCCTGTAACGGGCCTAAATTATTACGAGCAAGGTAGAGATTCCTTAGACCAGATATATCACTCAATGCAGCAGTGGGTACTGCGTTCAGGTAATTATCACTTAGGTCAAGTTCCACCAAATTGGCCAATTTCTCAAAAGCACCTTGCTCCAGAAGCCTTAACTGGCAGAAATTCATCCATACTTTTTGCAGGTTCACCAAGCCAGTGTCGATGAAGGCTCCTCTGGGCAGGATTGTTAGACGATTATTTCTTAAATCGAGAACTTGCGTTGTAGGATCGAGTCCTTTGGGGATGTCGATGAAGTCTGCGTCTTGACACGTGACGTGCTCCTTGCCGTCCCTCCATTTGCACTGACACACGGCGGGACATCCGGCCAACGCTCGTCCCAAAAGCCCACAAGTGAGCAAGGCACAAAAAAGCAAACCTGATGAGGAAGCCACGTCACGAAAACTGCCCTTGATCATGTCGACACGGGATTGATATGTTAGGCAACATTGCTGCCGTGCTACTGGTAAAGATTTTTCGGAGACTACTTGGTTTTCTTGTTTCTTTCGAGCACAGTTCAAGAATCACATTCTATGATTCAGTTTACTTAGAATTTCACAACCATATTTCACTTCGAAAATGCCGTAAAGATATTCTGTAAGTTTTGTCTCTAAAGATATATCCGAAGAATTGAGACTTTTCAGACTTACCACAGAAACTCGGCGATCTGAAAAAGAGGCCATGAAAATAAACGGGATAGGCAATAATTAGCTTAAATGAACACCAGGATACAATCAGTCAGATGTATATCATGTGAAGCCTACGAGACATGTGGGAACATTAATGTGTCTCTGAGACTGCACATTAAAGTCTGTAATGATCCCTGGATCCGACACAGCCAGCATGTTAAGCTTTAGCCCTTTCATTAGGAAAAAGTAAAGTTTGAGGTCACGGTGAATGTAGGGTCATTTGTTTCATGCAAATACCAATTTTACGCCGGTTTTGCTTTAGACAGACGGGCTACCGAGTTAAGTGTCAGCTTCGTAAGGCTGGCGTACGGTAATAAACTACCTCAATAAATTGCCTGCTCCTCCAATAAATGCCCTCTCCTTACTAGGTTCTAGGCCTTCTTAGGAAATTCCTATCGCTATGGTGTGAAAGCAGCAATGAAGGCAATGACTTACTCCGTTAGGGAATTTGAATCAACTGCCTTATCTGTCAAGCTTTCTTTGATCATCATGAAGTAAAGACCGGAAATAATCGTAAAGATGACATTGCGAGTAGAAAATTCGAGAATGACTCGGATTTCAAACTGGGACATGAATTATGAAACGTTCAGTTCATACAAGACCCTCGTCTTACGTACTACTTAGAGCTGGTGCCTCCATCCTCAGAGGGATCATTGGAAGCTACTTGTAACGCAAATGGTGATGAATTTCTTGGCAAGGGCCCGATCGGCTATTAGTCTTGATCGCTGCTGGAACACCCTCTCATTTTTATCTATTATTAAAGGGACGATTACCCTAAGAAGGACTTGCCCTAAAACTTGGCGTAAAAATCACCGAGAAAGTTTCGCCTCATCAGTCATCGGCACCCATTACGGAACCGGTCGAAGAAACTGGTCCATCCTTCCCACGCTCACCTTCCTCATTAATTTTTCAAGGCAAATTTTCCATCCAGTTACGCTGAAAGGCATTCAAATTTGAGTTACAAAATACAGAGCTTTGGCATTCAAGGGATATTATGGAAATTTAGTGCCTGCGGCTCACATTAATAACGAGCCATGAATGTGATAAGGACAAAGAGTTATCGGTTATATAGAATGACTATCGATATGAGAACTACACACAGGTAATGAGAGATAGAAAATATGATAAGACTTTCTTGGTTAGGAGAGAATCGCTGATGTTAAGAAACGATTGCATATTATGCTCAATCTAAATGAATTGCTTATACCTGGAATGCATCATTAAAGTTGATGATTGTTTCTTAATACAGTTTTTTCGACTTCATATAGCTTCTCGTGGTTGCTGCTAAAAGAGACCTGAAGATAATGAAAGCACGACGGAAATAACCTAACCTTGCGGTTAAATGAAAAATAACCTTTTCATGTGGCAACAATGCTGGAAATCGAGTCCGTATACTTATTTTTGGCTAGACTATTAGGCAGAAGCTCAACTCATAATCGGGCATGCGGGCTTAGCGAAGAATGAAGAAACCGATGTTCATCTTCTCTTTGAGAATACGATGAGCACGGAATACAGTTTCTGAAAAATTAATGTTCATTTTACCTTTTAGAATTATACGAGCGCAAAATTCATCTACTAAGACATAGATTCATCGTTTTCAAGCTTGTCTGAGTGCTTTCTCTGAGTACAATTGCGCAGTGATTACTCTCAGCTTGTCTTGACTGTGCCCTGAATCTCTTGGCCAGCCCAGCCTACCATGCAAATGTAATTTCGGCAGCGAGACCCGTTTTTGCACCCCAAATTATAAGCACATTCCGAGCTTTCTCCAGAATGACGCATTGAGGATCGTAATTACGTTTGCTTTGCGTAATGTTGTGAGCGCTTGAATGCATTTCGCTCTCATTAAAGAAGGAATGTTTCCTCATTCTTTTTGAGAGATTCCTTCAAGTTACGAGCGCTTGAATGTTGCAAGCGCTTGAATGCATTTCGCTATCATTAAAGAAGGAATGTTTCTTTATTCTTTTCGAGAGATTCCTTCAAGTTAGTCACCGACGTCTTGAGTGCAAATACAAATGCATAATTCTGTATTAAAACATTATTGTGGTTGAAGACTGCATTTTTGTCCATCAGTGAAAAAAAATATTTAGTTTATCTTAATAGAATAGTAAAACAGAGAAATATGATTCTTTCCCTGCTTTTGTGCTAGAATATTTTGCTCTTCTTAACCTAGTACGATTCTGATACACTGTGTGATATTTTACTAGTAAGATATAGTTAATAACGTAACCATGGTTGTTTGCTCCAAATATACAATTTTAAATGCTAGACGGACATCATTCGCGCAGTGTAATTTCAGTTTCTATTTAATCGTATATTTACAGATGGTTACTTCATTCAATTGAAATAACATTCGACTACTCTATTTTAATTCATACAAGGGCATCTTCCAATTCGTATCCGAGGCAAGCATTCTTCAAGTTGACCAAACATTTCTACAAGGAACAAACTACTGCCCTGATAATTACTTTTCCTCACTGGAGTAACAAAAAAATGCTAAGGTTTTATCTTCGTGTTCACACGCCTCGCATTCTCGCATTTTCGGACCTCAGACGACGCATCTGTCTTCTTCAAATTATCGTGGCGCCTTCTGCAGCTGACAACTGCAGGATCACAACAAGTCCTGCAAGTCTGATCAAAGACGATCAAGGGGGACTTCTATATCATAATTAGAAGCCTTCAGTGGACTTCCAAATTATCCCCGCTCCAACCCTGTGATCTCTCGGGGCAATCGCTCCCAATTAGACTCTCCTTAATCGGGCAAGATAAGAAGCCGTGTTCCATTAATCACGGGATGCACCGCCGGATTTCTCAATGGAATGAACTGCCCGCAGGACGCGTATTGAAGCTGACTCCGTTGATGTCATGGGCTCCTGCGAAAACAAACTCAAACTTGACTAGCCCCTGTGGGCAGTGGAGCACCCTGAGTCTCATTGACTGACTGATGGACTAGGTGACCTCCAACTTGAATTCGTCCGTCTGTGTCTGCAGAATAAAATATTCGGGTGAAGTAAATCTAAAAATGACTTGCTGAATAAATATTCAATGTATTCGAATTTTAACGGGTGATGGGGCTTGAGTTAACTTCACTGATAAAAACACGTGCGTTGAAATTGAAATCGGCTTGGGAACAGTAATGACGTAACCCTGAGCTTTCATGCTGAGCTGGTCATCTCCGATAAAACCTAACCTGCAGGAAAATTTAAGCCCAGAGAAGTAATAAAAAATACTAGATATTCGCTTCAATCATTTTGCGAAGCAGGCAGAGCAACTAGCTGAATTGAAAAAAATATTTTAATAAAGCTCTTTGTGCTTTACCATTTCTTTTTCCATGTGGCAATAATAAGAAATCGCAAAAAAACAGCAGAAGTTTCGTACCCCTATACATCGCTAGCGAGTTAAAGTTAGATCTAATGATATATTTGCCACGAAGGGATTACAAAAACACGTCTAGATGCACCGCACCATAAATGGAGGGACAAATGACGTGGAATTATTAGGAATTCCGCTTATTTACGGTAACTCTGCTTGAAATACTGTTATTTTCGGTATCACTGCCTTACGGACTGCCAGATCCGGACTGCCTTATCTGACAGTCCCGCTATTATTATAGGAATATGGACCTGGGAATTTTCTCCAACCTAAATCCTTATGATCGAGAAATAGACCAACCAACCAAGCAGCAACTGCGTATTAGTTTACAGTGCAATAATTTTGCGAAGCTGACCCATCACGTTTGCACTACCTCGATGACGGGCCTTTGTGGCACGTGTTTGGGTCTCGCTGCCCAGCTCTGGAGCTCAGAAATGCACAAACAAACATCTCTAGGTGAAAATGAGGCGCTAGTAGCATGGCTCCGGAGAGACGTGGCATCTGTTATCCAGAGCAAGCAGAGTAATCAGTATGCAGAAGCGCCAGCGGGGAAGTGGCGAGGACGAGGTGAAATATCTTATTTTTCGGGCGAATGTGTAGTCGGCTTTTTCACTTTCTTTTGAATTTCTTTTCGTAATCGTTGGTAGTGTTGTCACAAGAAATTCATGAATACAGCAATGAGAAATTCAAAATTTACACGAAATAATTTTGCCGAAGATGAATAAGGATTTTATGGTTAATCTGAATCCAATCTACTCAAATTTTCATTGTCGATTTTGACAAGCAATCTGAAAAAAGTATCATCATTCCGCATCAGCAGCATCGTTTGGAATTATTCGGTACGCTTGTGGTAGTGTGTGGACTAAACTAAAGCCGCTAGCATGACTACAGGAGTGTGTGGACTAAACTGAAGCCGCTAGCATAACCATAGTAGTGTGTAGGCCTAACGAAATTCTTCAGGCAGATCACTGAAGATCCCAACTGACGTCATCAAAGTATTTCAATAGAGTCGGCTTCTCAACGTGGGGTTTTAAGGTATGATATCAGCAGTATGAAAGGCCCGCTGACAACATAATCCATGAATGCTCAATAATTTTATTTATGAAGTTCAAAGCATTATCGTGTATCAAAACGATACATGAAACTAAAAGTGTTTTTTTCGACTAACAGCATTTGCAATAGTACATTTTCTCAGAGAAAACTCTTATTTGATCGAAGAGGCTGTTGAAAATCATATTTTCTCCTCGAATATAACTGCACACCTGAAAATTGGTTTCCTTGCAGAAAGTGTGATGTATGAACCAAACCTTTTTCGTAAGGCGATGTCATACCGCAGAACGATTTTATGAGCTCCCACTTTCTCCACTTCAACTTTGTTCTGCGGCACTGAGTTGAGATTGAAAGGCTGTCCAATTTCATAGACCCACTCACGGCGCGCCAAATCTCACCTGAAGCTGCGTCGAGTAACAATTTCCATCGCTACTGCGGGAGGCACAGTCGTGTCGGCGGATTTATTTTGCAGCTCGCAAAACATAAAAGGCGACGGCAGACTCGCAACGTGCGCAATGCCTTCTCGCCCCCTCAAAATACTTCACATCATCTACTCTCTTGAAGTTGCCAAAACTTCACATCATCCACTCACTTAAAGTTGTCAAAACTTTACATCATCCACTCTCTTAGAGTTGCCATAACTTCACATCATCTTCTCTCTTAAAGTTGTCAAAACTTCACATCATCCACTCTTTTAAAGTTGTCAAATTGGAATCTTGTAGCTGCTCAATGAACGTGAACGAGTCCCTCTAGTGCTTTCTGCAATCAAACTCACTTATGCAAGATAAGCTATCATTGAAACATTCACAAATAATTTGTACTTGAATCTCCGAATATATTTCGTCACTATAGTAAAAAAATGACACTACTGACTCCTGTTATGACTGACGTGCGAGATAGCAATAGATAAATATTTAATTTCATCCACCTCACTCGAATGATGTTATATATCTGATGGTGATTTAGAAATTCTTCTCTTCAAGTTATTTTTTCCACATGAAAAAATACAATCCCTTTCGAGTAACGCACACATTTCTGAATTGTGAATCGTAAGTCTAAGGTAACTGTAATTTAGCGAATGTGCGAATGCACTGATAGATTTGATGTCGAAATGCGAACGTGCGTATTTAAAACTACTGTTTCTGAGAATATGAGTTGAGGCGAGAACCATTCATTTATTTATTCGTGAGTGAATAGTTGTCGCTAGAGCACACACTGGTAGAAAATGTGATGCATTTCGCTTCGGGATAATTTTTAAATCAATGGACACTACAACGTACCTATATTAGTGTTTATACTAATAACACAATACACAATACACGTAAGTTTACGGTATTTCAGACGTAAGTTTGAATTACTATAAAAACTCGTTCATTCTACCAAAGGGTTAGGGATAGCTAGAAAATTTATATAAAACAACGAATATTTTGACACTTCAGCACCATGGGCTATGGAACTGAGCACAATATGTCATTGGAGGCACATCCCAACAATATGGTTCTAGTTATGCAGGTGAAGAACACATTGTTGTACTCACAGCTTACTTACTATTTCATTAATCTGTATTGATACTTTACACGTGAAGGCCGATGATAAGTTCGTATTTTGCGCGGAATCACATAGTCACTCAAGTCAACACACATCAACTACCGCTACAACATTGCAGTGATGGTATGAGGTTGATGCACAAAGGTGTGTCAAAAATTTCTATGTGTGTACGACACAAAGAAACTCGGGTATTTTTAATTAAATTTTTGTTTGAAAACGATCATATGTAACCCCACTACAGCATCAACTACATTAATTTTAGAAAGAGCCTCGCCTAAAGACCGTACCTTCGGTTCCATCTTTGTACAAATTCACTGAGTATCAATTTAATATACAGTAGTAACATTTTAAAAATATCTCGAGAAAATTATATTGAAAAATTACATGACATCTTCGGAAAACATACTGCAAAATATATTTCTCATGGATGATAGTTGAAACACTTTGAGTCTGCTGCTGTAGGCAGTGGGTGTGCTGAGTGACACTGACGCACGACTGCTCTAGTGGTTTCTTCAGTTTATCCCTGAGCATTTCAACTACAGACCCGTAAAGTCAAGCAGCTGCACATCTAACGAAAACACATTTCCCATTCTGTTTTTAACATATTTTCTCGTTGCATTTATGGTGCATAAATCGGACGTAAATGAAATAGACTCGGTTTTTTCATGCTAATTCACAAAAGTCGGGAGAAGCTTGAGCAAGTTCATGTCAGTTTTTCAAAGTTGCTTTTAATGTTTCCGGGAATGTGCAGTGCATATTCGAAATTATTGCGTGTTTTAAGTCGGTTTTAAAAAAGCAAGAAATGACGGCAGTTTCACAGAAGAAGGATTTGCTCGCTGCCCTCGGTTCAGAGATGAGCTGTCTTTGGTAATAGTGGAAACGTCGAGTTTCGTGGATGTTGCGAGATAATTTTAAAAACTCCATTTCCATCTTGTAAAGCATTGAAAAAATTGTGCTCTGATTCACAAATGACTAGCTAATTTGGGGGGTAATGTCCAGTTTGTTCGTGCTTAATATCTTGGTGTTAAATAACCAAAATACATTTAAACACATACAGAAATTTTGGCTCTCCTGTCTTTTTTAGAACGTCGTTTTTCATGCAGAAAAAATAAGAGTTTTTTGCTCGCTATCTCAAAACTTTTCCAAGTTTTCCTCGTAAAATTTAACTGCAGTAGAACAAGATCACAAGCAAACCTGCTCTGCATTTGTCAACTCGATAAGATTGAACATGCTTGATTTCAACATAGAATACATCACGATTATTCAAGCCATATTTGGAACGTTCAAGCGCACTGCCTCCCATCATCTCCTCAGAAGCCTGAAGCCTGTACGCCGTAGCCATTTACTCCGCCTCGGTGCATGGTCTGAGCTACAAATTACAGACGCCTCGCATAGGCTCCCACGACTAACTCATGCCTCTAACATGATACTTCATTATGCCCTTCTATTGTCAGCGGGGCAGAATAACCATACGAACAAATGGACACGAGGATCCAGTAGCTGGTGTTGTGTTGCTACGACTTTGGGTGCACCCTAACATGTTCGGGCATAACAGGCAAGGTTTTCTTGAAGCGTCGTCATACCTGTACTGAATTTTCAGGGTGAGTAATTTATTGGAATGGTTTTTACCGTGAATTATCAGCGCTTTGATGTAGATTTATTACAATTTTCAGTGCGAACGATGTCGTTTATGGGAGTAAGTTGAATCATTTATCCTTCGTACTCGATGCAAGACGTGCACTTTCGATTCATTCTTGATCATAACAAAGCGTACGGGCCATTGTTTAGCCACGAAACAATGTAGCGGCGATATGAGAGGTGATTAGTTCCCTTCAAAACCTTTATTAGTTTTGACAATTATAGGGACCAGCCATAAACTTCTGTAGATTTGAAAGTAGATCCTGGCCGGCGTGCGGCTCCATCTTCTACTACAGAATTAACGAGCTTTGAGCTGAAAGGCTACTCATTTTTAGGAAGTTATTTGTGTTGAGCTTTAGCTGTCCCTTCGTTTACAAACTAAAATTATGAACAAACAAATTTATATTTAAATTGGGTAATTAAAATTAGAACAAGGAAACAGTAGGAACCTGTTTTGATAACGTTGATATGTTGAAGTAAATCACACTCAACCACCGAAATTATTTTACTCTCCATGATATTATTTGTCATCTTGGAAGCTTGAAAGCACAAGGCAATCAAGTGGCTGATATTTTATATACCGTCATCCTAAAATGAGAATATCTTTTGCATATTATAAGTACTTTACTATGAAGTACTGTATATCGTGCTTACAAAATCTTCCATGCACGTGACGTATATCGTACAAGTTATACATGTATCTTGCAGTCGCCATCGTTCAATTTCGTTATCGATCGTACATTGAGATAAAATATAATGCATGTTTGAAATACATGTGTGCGTCAATTGCACGTCCCTAGGCTCACAATCATATTCGAATATGTACCATAAATGTATCATGACTCACCTTTCTGTTTAATGTAAGAGTATGATTTATATGTAGGCCCATATATACATGTATATTTAATTATCTACTATAATACTAAAAATCCTCATAAAACTAAGTGTGCTTATAATTTTGGTCGCTACTTGCTTGTAACCTGCGCACTTTTCAGTGATATCATAGGGCAGAAATTGAGAACTCTCTCCGCTTCTAAATAAGGGATTTTTCACCGTATCATGATTGCGGTTTATTGAGACTAAAGTAAAAGAATCATTTTCTCTGTCTAAGGGCATTTATTAAGAAATACAAATGAGAAACGAAAAAGAATCATTACACATAATTAGAAGCTCTCACGAGCCATCAAAATTGTAACCAAACAGGTTATGAGTTGTCTGAAAAATGCTAACCTAGGACGCCTGGAATAAGTCTACGGTGTTTGAGTGAAAAATTTAACTTACTCTGGTATCCTTTGACTGAACATAGGCACTATGGATAAATGAATATTCAAATGAAAAACAGTTGTTTTAGAGCTTCTGAAAAAGCTGTATAACTGAATATAATCTGTCTCTACAGGTTATACTTGTTGGTCATAGTCATTATGGCAATTGTGAACTAATTCACTCATGTGGATGAATTATAATAGCAAATAATAAATAATTAGTTACAATAACAGCAATCAAAAAGGCAATGAATGACACATCATTTTGGAGAATGTGTACGAAATATTTGCTTCGTACTGGATCGCATAGCCATGCCCGACCACACACGTCACCTGCTGTTGCAGCACTGAGCTGATCAGTGAACACCTTTAGTAGAGGCAAGATCCACCCGCACTTGATTAAATATGCACGGTATTATTAGATCATATTTATCGCTTTGAAACTCTATCATCCTGCCTTAAAAAACGAGGCGTCTATTTATGTACGCTTAGAAGAAGGAAAAACTTAAAGTTTTATCTGGCGCGACCACTGTTTGTTTTATATCTGTAGTGATGCGAACTCTGCAGTGCTAAATAACTGAGCCTCTTTCATCCGAGTCAGATTTCAGAATACTTCTAGTTCTGAGAATGAACATTTTGCCGTCTCTCACGAGGTGAGTTTGACGAATGTCCGAGTTTGATTTTTTGACAATATTCGCAATAAAACAAGGACATGGAAAATCGCTGGCAGGTGCATGATTTTATATCTTTACAGTCAACTTGACCTTAGAACGAGCACACCATAAAAATGCACGGAATGACAGAGACCCTCCTTGTCGAAATATATACTTAGTCACCCATCTGTCACTTCACTTCGATGAAATTCCAGAGTTGAAACATGAACAACAGTGATTACTTCTGAGATGAAAAGTTAGGAATGAAGTATTGACTAGATTTTGGGATAAATAAGAAGCAAATTTGAAGTGTGTCCTGCTAAGCCTCTAAATTTAGCATACAGTAAGTTGTTGCAGCCCGCGCGTGGTAGAGGTTTGGGGTCATATACGTCTTGGGATGTAAAATGTTTTTGGCAAATTTAACTTGACCTGAATGAAGACAAACGCGACGTCGCTCCATAGCTTGATATTTTATTCAGTGTAAATCTAGGAAAAAATTGCAGTTAAATTTACTATCATGGAACCCGTGTCAGTCAATTTTTTTGCATATATATTAGTGTGTACCACATACGATACAAGCGTACTTCTCTTTCATGACAGAAACTCAATCTATGTATAAATTGCTCTCTAAATATTAATTTTATACGATGGATTTTTATTTCAGGTAGAAAGGACGCTGGGGCTGCACTTGTTTGAATAAAATCGCTGTGAAATGTTTCTGAGTTTGAAATTGTTTGGCCGTTCATTACTCATGAAAAGAGTAAAAGCGAACCGAATTGCTGCCCTCGATTTGGTTCCCTTCCTGGTCTTGCTGGTCTTCCTGATCTTGCGGTTCTTCCTGGTTTTGCTGGTCTTCCAAGTCTTTTTATCACTTATAGAAATTAATTTAAGAAGCAGACAAGGCATGAAGCCAGGAGTGGCTACCCTCGACAATTTTGGAAATGGCGATGTTGTCATTAGGCCAGGCTTCCGAAAAGTATTTTTGGGAAAATCTTATCTGCATTTACTAAAAAAGAGAAATCATATTTTGTGATTTATCAATATATGAAAAAATCTCAGTCGTAAGTTGGTCTATTACGTACTTTGTTTAGCTACTGTGAATGATAATTTGTTAGCCTATTTTTTACACAATCTATCCTCTGTAAGTTTCAGAGGAAAGTAGAGTATGTACCAAAATTACGACAACTCTGAGAGTACAATACGTGTAAATTTACGTTGAACGCAGGAGATGCGTGGTGGCTGCTTCTCTCTAACATAGTTCAACTTTTTGACCTCTTTCTAATGCTCACGAAGAGCATGCGTGTTAAAATCAAGCTCACACTTCTGTCGTGGCAGTTGTAATTGTTTAGTTCTTTTTGCTGAGCACACGATGCTGACTTCGCGTTCGACATCTCATGCTGGAACAACGCGCGAGGCTCATTACCCTACATTGCCCCAGCACTCCCGCCCTCTCATGTTCCTCTCAACTCCAGATTGAGAACATTATTTAACGTTAAACTCAGGTGCTAAAGGTCCCGGAGGAGAACCTTTAAGTTGAGCTATAAAATGTATCTAAGTCCCGCCGACTCGACACTCCAGAACTCGGAGAAGTTTTTTTTGTCTTCTGGGCGCCTTCCAAGACAAGTCAAGCCGATAAACAAGCGACTTTTTCCGCGTTTTATGGGTCAAATTTTTGCTGTGTTTCTCTTGAACTTGAGAGAACGAGTAGTTCAGAGTTAGCCTTATTCTTGGACCCAAATCCAGCCCTACAGTTTTGACGATGGAAGAATTTCAGATACACTTCTTCAGGTCAAAAACTCTGCTCTCAAATATTAGGTATCTGTAAAAATACTGAAGCTTCTCGTCGCTTCTCGAAAAAGTATTTCAATGGAATATGTTTTCGAGAAATTGAAGATTACTCTCTCGCACTTACTAATGCACCTAATGAACAACTGCTCCCTGTAGCGTAGGCCTTCTGCAGTGCCTTAACGCAGTTTATTTTGCAAAGAAATTAGCATTTCAACTAAAGCGAAATTTGGTTTGCAAATGAAAATTTCAGAACTCGAAATGTATTCTGTCCAACACATGCGTTTCAACTTCAGTCATTTCTAGCGCTATTTTCCAAAGCATTGAAAAAATGTTATTTTGTGCAGGTTATCAACGGTTGATAAAAGCAATTTCAAGCTTTAATATTTATCAAAAGTTTTTATGTTCCGTGTAATCTAGAAATAATAGTTGAAGAGCAAATTCATTGACTATTGATATTTTTTAAAAATCCCTATGCTCCTAAAATACATTTCAAATATACGTAGAGTTTAATCAACAATATTTAAAAATTACCTAACTATATTACCTAACTATATTGAATTACTTTGCTGACTATAATCTTTGCTGCTAGATTGCCTGCATGAATATAAATCAATGACAAATAATTCAAATCTACTTATAATTATCTTTGCTCTGTTATGCATCGTTATTATTTAAGCATTAAAATCAACATCATTTATTTATAAGAAACTTTGTAAGCACTTGTAACCACGCCAACTTTGCATGTTAAGACTGTTTATCTCTTTTTGCAAGTCTAATATAAAATAAAACTTGAAACAAATTATAAGATAGATTATCTCTCGTTTTTAATTTACTGGGAGCTTCAAACTTTGCACTCACTTTAGAATTAATTCTGCCTGAGCACAAGTCTTTTACCCCATCTGCTGCGTCCGTCCCCGTTTCTAACAACTCGGGGGTCCATCGAATGGCAGCCTGTACCCTTGATCAGCAAGAAGTATCCCTGCATGGAGTCCCTTAGCTTGTTCTCAGACACACCATTAAAAAGCAATTATTATTTGCAGTGACAAGGACTGAATTCTGTAAACGCTTAAAATTTAATGGAAGCTAGAAATGCATTTAACACGTAGTTTTGAAACATAAATTATTTTTCACAAGGCGTGTGCTTGTGGGGCTCAGTGCGCAATGGCACCGCAATAGGCTCTCAGTAGCGAAGTCAAGGGTTCGACTCCGGGCTGAGGCAAGCTGGTTTTCATAGAACTGTGGAGTGCTTCCTTTGGAAAATGAAAGCCAAACATCAAACTCTCCTATGGAGTGTTGTTCTGCGACGAGTTATCGACTGTAATTCGTAAAGGAAACCAAAGGAAATGTCGACATGAGATAAAAGGGCCACCTAACAAACGAAATCATTGACAAAAATCTTTTCGTAATACATGCAAGTCAACAATTTATTTTGTATTTTCTAACCGTTTTAAGTTGGCATCGAACGAATAGAGGAGCCTAAGCTTGTAGATATCTGTAAACTCAGTTCTTTCAAACTTAGAAAGTAGTAACGAAAATAGGATATTGTGCACAAAGAGAAATAAATTATCAATCAACGCGCAATGGAAATGTTTGTAGAATGCGGTATATCAATGATCATTCAGAAATTGACTGGAAAAGTTCGTCTAACTGAGTAACAACATTTCCTTCTGACAATGTTCGTTGATATTAAGGAGTGGAGTAGTGTGAGTGCTCGAAAATGGTCAGCTACGTTGGCTTCATTACTTAGTAAACTGATCACCTGTTTGACAGCAATATTTGTTTCTGACGTCTTATATGTATGTTCTAGAAAGGTGACGCATGTTGAGAACGTCAGTTACTGAGGCATCAACTTGCATTTCGAGGTAATGTGTTGATTTTAATCAAATGTAACGTCAGTTATTGAGACATCACACTCTCGTTGCAAAGTACGATGCAAATTTTATTCAGATATAACGTCATCTATCAAAGCATCGCGCTCTCATGTCAAAACTCTGAGATAATTTTAATGGAATGTAACATCAGTTCTCAAGTTCTGTGTCAATTTTAAATCAAATATAACGTCAGCTAACGGGGCATCACACTCGAGTTGTGGAGTAATGTTTAATTTCAATCAAATATAAAGTCAGCTATCGATTGATCACGCTCTCGTTCACTACTGTTTTGACTGATCACTACTCAAATTGACTCAAATAATACTGCAGGTCAGCCGTAAGGGATTGTTTATGTATAATGACTCTTAGATTTAATGTTAAGAATAAAAATTGATACGTTGACATTAAAATAGACTAGTTTGTAAAAACGAAACCCATTCAACATCGACCTGCGAGAGACAGAAGGAATTTGAGTATGACAACTGATGCAGGAAGAGTACGTGCTCGATTTAAAATTTTGAACAAAACTCGTACTCTTAGTGAAAGTGAAGAACGAGCACATACATAATTAAAATTGCAAGCTCCTTCATTGAGTATAATTTCGAAGACAAAATAAAGGTATAAGTGAAATTTGAGCGTGTATTCTAATGTTCCCTAAACCTAAATGATCCGTGGTCGGGATACGAAGTAAAATGATGAGAAGGCTACTGACACCGCAACCCTTCCATTAAATTGTTTACAACTTTTATTTTTGGTCACACACTTAACGTTAAAAAGAAAACTTAGATGGCAAAACACTTGACACTGCAACTCAGGCTTCCTCTCAATTAATGGCAAAGCACATAACGTTGCATTGCAGTCTTTTTCTCAATCAGTGGCAAAAATTTTTTAGTTACAACGTAGTCTTCCAATCAATTTCGACCAGCGCCTTTCGTGCTGTTCATCATTCAGAATTTAAACGCTACAGACAAATGAGAAACATCAACAACCATAATTGGAAGGAGTTGGGCGAAAAACCCTTGAGCATCCCGTTGAGATTTGTTTGTTTAGTTTCTTATTCTGTGTCGCCTGAACAGCATCTCTCCCAATGATCAGAGACCTCATTTTGGTAAGAGTGCATTAGGAAATTTGACTGCTGTACTAATGGCTCTTATTTTGTCGGCGTAATAGACAAATAAATTTTGAAAAAATTTCTTCCCCATCCTGAAAAAAAGCATCAAACAATTGATTTGTTCGATAGCAGGTAGATGATCAATGTCATTCTCGCATAAGAAGAAATAATGAGCAATAGAAATTTAACAAGGGTGTCAGAAGCATCAAAGCCAGTCCCTAACGAGGAACAAAAGAGAAAGTAAAATAATTCTTTAGGTGTGAATAGCTCATCTAATGAGAGTCGATATCAGACGCTGCCATATTACAGTACATAAACAATTATTATATTTACAGTACATTATATTTATTGTTCAAATTTTGAACTCACCAGAACAGCGTCATGAACATTATCTCTAATTTTGAGGTTCTATACAACACCGAAAATATAATTGCATGTATGATCTAAGGACCTCTTCAATGTATCTGGAGTATGGCCAACCAGATGGACGACTGCCCGTTGTTGTGAATTGTTTAATCTACTCCAAAAGGCATCTAGACTTTAGGACCAGATTGAAAAAACTAAAATGGCTGAGATGTAAGAATATCCTTCTTTCGAAGCATAAACATGCTTTATTCTTCAGATAATGATACTCGACTTCATCAGAAATTGAAAAAACAGTCGAAAGACTCAAGCCTAAAAAACAACAATACTTTAACCAACTACACCAACATCAGAACTTTGTTTCGTTCCCGACTCTGATAGTTCATTTTAGACTCTTACAATTAAACAATCGCAACATTGCGAGCTTAGGGTCCAGCACCGTGGAGTTTTCGCCCTAATGGTGAACCAGAGAGGCCGTGACGCACACTTCAAAGAGAGGAATACTTTGTTTCCTTTGTTCTCCTGTCCCCCGAGAGGAAGCTAATTAAAAGGAAAGGAAATCCAGGCTCTCTATCGGGGCGTGCAATGTAACTCTAGTTGTTCAAACTGGAACACTCGGCCTCGTGTTCCAGGACGGCCCTGGACTTGAAAGTCATTACCGAGGTCTCCTACTGGAGGCGGCTGACCCCACAGCTTGCGCTCAGCTGAGCTATCAGCGCCTCTGATTCACTGGCATGCAAACTATATGCGTGTTTGGAAGTCAAATTGTTCTTCATGAATATTTTTTTGGGTTTCGGGGGAACGTTAGACGATTTGATGCCTCAATTTTGTATTTGGCCAGTATTATGTGTGAGTTTGAGGTCTATTCTAACGTGGAGCGGGGGAGGAGAAAGATATGGTTAGCATTACTGTCAGGAATTAAGTTCATGATGCTGATCAACAACTAAATCAGGGACAGAAGAACGAGAACCGTTGAATTGATAAACCGCAAAAAATTTTAGAAATGATTTACGACTCTCTGGAAATAATTTAAAGCCATTCGTAGCGCATTTAGCTCCTCAAAAATGAATGCTCATCAATAACCTCTATGACCAAATCTTTTAGATTATTTCTGAAATTTGTACAGGCTTAGCAATCTCACACGATCGTATCTATGAACTAAATATTCATTGCCACATTTGGCGATTTTCAAGTTTCTTTGTTCCACACATCATTACAGCTGTCATTTACAACTCCTGTATGGATGTTTGGTCCATCAGCTAATGAGAGATCCATTAACGACCTAGCACTTCATTAGGGACGAGAGAAAAAGCTCAGTTCTCACACTCTTTCCTAAGGTCTGTGGATGCGTCAGTGTCTCGAGAGCAATCGATTAGAGATGCGGGTGAAAAAAAGTCGCTGACGATGACGACATAAAGTCCGCATAGTAATGAGCACGCTGCTGCTTTTTCAGCTGTCGCCAAGTGCTTAAGTGCAAAAAAAATTGAAGTTCTTGTGAGATTTTCTCATGCGACAGGGAAGTCTCCGAAAATATTCTCGTTTCTGAAAATGTGAAGTCGATACGGTTCTTTGCTCAAGCATGTTGTCGCAAATGGTGTTTTTTTGATGCTCCATACAGCAAAACACTTCATCATTAAATTTTCACTCTAGAATTTCATGTTTTTTCCTTCAATTACGTAGGATGATGCTATATTTGCATTGAAATAGACCGTGCAAAAACATTATTATGAAGATTGCTCGAGAGACAGAAATAATTAGACTTGATATTTTTTTCCACTAATGGCGAGGTCTGACAGTCCCATCCTGCCCAGTAGGAAAGTCACTGTTTCAAATACACGAACTTTAATTTTATTTAAAAATATCTCATCATGAATTTATAACACAAAAACTCAGTTCCACGTGAGGGTACTTCGTCTCATTTTTGAAAAACATTTTCAATGTAGAAGAGGGCCAGATTGAAGAGGTAGATAAGAATTTATTCAATGTTCAACGTTGAAGTGGTAGATAAGAATTTATTCAATATTCAGCGTAGAAGAAGTAAATAAGAATTTATTCAATATTCAACGTTGAAGTGGTAAATAAGAATTTTTATCAACCGAAGGAGGCCTGTCGTGTTGTATCGGAACTGAGGTGTTGTTGACCTGTAGCCTTGAAGTTTTGCTGATCTTTATTATGCCTAGCTTTAGACATTAGCTTTAACCCTTCAATGCTCTGGGCAAAGATTTCTGCCAAATTAGGTGTTGCTATTTATTGTTAGGGTTGGTTATATTTTAACAGGCAAAATTTCGTTTCTCAACATTTAGCAACAAATATGGCGCGTTGGGCACCTGCAGCAGTTTACCCATTCATGTATTTTAATTTTAATTTTCATTCAAACAACGAAATAGGTCTGGTTCAGCGAGAAATAAATTCGGACATGTGCGGGTTAAGAGAGTCCAATTTCTAATTCCATCGAACGAAACTTGATAGCGTTCGATTGTAGGCGGGCTGGTACCGACAGAAAATATTTATGCAACATCTCATCGATTTTAACGTTGTTGGTTGTGTATCTCTATAGAATATTTTTTCCTGGTTCTGTGAAAGTAAACTAATCAAACTTAAAACAATGGTGAATTGGTTTAAACCTTTATTTAAATCCCAAGAAGACTATTAGTGATTCCAGTTCCTATATTTTATACGCACAGTAAAAGATCAAGAGCGATTTCAGTTCCTTTATTTTATACACACAGTAGAAGGTCATGAGCGATTCCAGTTAATCTATTTTATACGCACTGCAAAAATACATTTTTTTTAGCCTGACTGGTTGTACAACCAACATGCTGTTCAAGACACAGCTGCTCAATATACTTTGGACTAGCACTACCTCAAAGCGAATCCCTATTTAATCATTTATAACCGGTAAATCTATGGAGACAGCGAATGATGTCGATTTGGGGCTGTGTGTGTATGAGATCGTTTGGGTTCATAAGAAACGAAATATTTGTTCCGTATAAGGAACTTTCATGCTTTCGATAGAAGTTTAGGAATTATTGTTAGAATAGCACTGCTAGTGCATTGCTATGGAGTTCATTCTCACGGACAAGACATACTTTGCTTGATAAGAGGCATGGCAGGTGATGGATATTTTCCAATGATTCAGTCCCGCTGTAATTCACATTCAAACCTAACACTTGTCTAAGCCGTTATTTTTCCATCCGTTTCTTTTTAACAGGTAAATATTACTATAATCGAAGTGCCAATCGTATGTTGATGAAAATACATCATAATCAGTGGACTGATCGGTAAGTTCACGGAAGTCGTGAGCTGTGTAGAGAATCCGAGCTCTCCAGGATACACTTCGCTCCAGAATGGTTCATCATTGCGAGGGAATGTAACGGTGAGTTTCAACGGTGGTGAATTCTGCATCAATTGGTAATGTTCGAACTGCGTGGCGACTCATGATTTAAAATTCGAAAGTTTACATAAACAGTGAAAAAAAATACATAAAACTCAGCTAGAATTCTTTAGAACTCGTCATCCTAAGCAGCTTAGGGTAGTTTAATCTAAATTTAAACTTCTTATCAACAGAGAAAGTTTTGACACTAATGGTCTTCTCTATTCACCGCCTTAGTCGCACTGTCTTACTCCAGTATTATGATATATAAATACAAGCTTCACTGCGTAGGAAAAGCTCATAAAATGAAAGAATACTCGGACGCATGTTAATCTAACCATGAACATGTTTTCGAAAATCTCTGAAAATAAGTATGTGAGACCTTATTAAGGCATACATCTCATCACGTCTGCAAAAACAACGAATGAATTTTTGTTGCAACTATTCGTCAATGCAGCTAAAAAAGGTTGAAGAATTTAGAATATCCGATAATAAAATATACACTCCTTANAGGAAAATAGCGATGGTAACAAAATAAATAATAATATGCATGGTTGAACACTTAAGAACACTGGTCAATGAAAATAGGAAAATAGTGATGGTAACAAAATAAATAATAATATGCATGGTTGAAAACTTAAAAGCACATGGCAACATCGAAGACCAAAACTCCGTTTGAATCTGTTTTTCTTTCTTGCAGCAACATTAGCAGCACAGGTGTGGGCTTGGATTGTCTTTCATTAGAATGTGCACAGTAAAGGATCACAAAAGTAACTGGCATGAAGACACAACCCCATCTGCAGAACTTCATCCTATAATTTTCTCTATTGTCATTTATTACATAGTTTGAATAGGAGTCTTTAATTACAGAAAAATCCAGTTTGTAACCAAAAGGTTATTCATCCACCAATAGCACTCATGCATGAAGCTCAAGTTAGTGCAAGCGTACATGAAAAAACGAAATATGAAAAATG
Organism: Orchestia grillus; assembly: GCA_014899125.1. Lineage (NCBI taxonomy): Eukaryota > Metazoa > Arthropoda > Malacostraca > Amphipoda > Talitridae > Orchestia > Orchestia grillus. The sequence continues at coordinate 30,217 of VOMN01114246.1, read as the reverse complement.
AATTCGATGGTTGACGCAGAGTACTGACTCCAACGTTTCGAATAAGCAGCGCCGTACGGAACTCTATCATTATGTGTTACTGTACGAGTATAGTGACCATACGAACTGTAATCATCACATTTCTCGGTGATCACCAGGCGATTACTCAAAGCGCTTAGTACGAGGTTTATGATGATAGATCACCATTTGCAGCCATGTTTTATGACCAGAACTACGTCGGATATGATTTTTGGATCACTTTTGATATCCTTCCTTACGTACGAGCATTTTCCTTCATCACGAATTTATGCTTCCACTGAACTATCAACTGCAAACATGTGCCGTGGGCTTCCAGGATGAGAAATTTAGGGAGGCTAAGGGGCACCTTTTACTGAGGTTTCTACGGGCGCCAATGTTTACTGAGGTTCTAGGGGTGCCACTCTTTACTGAGGTGTCTAGAGGTGGCACTCTTTACTGAGGAGTCTAGGGGTGCCACTCTTTACTGAGGAGTCTAGGGGTGCCACTCTTTACTGAGGTGCCAATAGGTGGCACTCTTTACTGAAGTTTCTAGAGGCGGTACTCTTTACTGAGGAGTCTAGGGGTGCCACTTTTTACTGAAGTTTCTAGAGGCAGCACTCTTTACTAAGGTTTCTCGAGGCGAGACTCTTTACTGAGGTTTCTAGAGGGACATTCTTTACTGAAGCTTCTATAGGTGCGCTCTTTACTGAGGTTTCTGCAGGGGGCATACTTTACTAAGGTTTCTAAGGGTTGTACTTTTTACTAAGATTTCTAGAGTAAGCGCTCTTCACTAGGGTCTCTAAAGGTGGTACTCTTTACTAAGGCTTATAGCTGTAGCACTCTATACTAAGGTTTCTATTTGTAGAACTCTTTACTAGGGTTCTAGTTGTAGCACTCTTTACCAGGATTTACCAGAGGAGTCCCAGGCAGCTCAGGTGGCCCTCTTCCCCAGGACTTCATCCTCCTAAGCTCTGTGGAAGAACATAACCGCTTTCCGCTCAAATCAAAGCCACATCACAAATTTCTCGCAGGAGTGCCGGCGCATTTGCCTACCTAATACCGCAGTGTACTTTTTACTCAAACCAACGGATATCGGAGAGTAAACGAAACCAAACAGACAGACAAGTTTTGTGGAATATACTGGTCTACGGCAATAGAACTTCGGCCAACATAAATATGAATGACCCATACTTCAACAGATGCCAGTCGTTTGTACGAAAAAATAATCTTCCTCAATGTGCTCACAACTAACATAATTTTGATCGCAAACACATCGTGATAAAGCGAAGGTTTTGCTGACGGCTTCAAATGAATGTTGAACGTAATGCAAAATTTTGTATTTCCTTACTTTTGATGTACACGTCACTGCAAAGCAACATCCATTATCGTCATAGCGAAAAAATTATTATATCAAATACCTATACCGGACATTGTCATAAACGAGACACAATTTGCACCTTCTCCCCTTCCCACGTTTTGACTCCTAATTAAGGAAGATAACGAGAACTTCCAGTTTGATCTCGCTCCAAGTATTATATGTAAGAGAGATTCTCGCTCTAAACATCAAATATAAGAGAGAGACTCTCAGGCTCCGTGGAGATTACGAGGAAGCTATGCCTCGCCGAGGTCGTAGCGAGTTTGCCTTGGACGAATTAGAATCTGATTAAAGTTAAACTTGCGAAGCTTACATCAGTGATGTTTCGAGTTTATATTTTAATATTCAAGCGCGTACTACATCGACCTTGACACGTTCTCGGGTTCAAACTCGATCTTAAATTAAACGAAAACAAAGCAACTTGGAAACAAAGCTTCTAGAAGTTGGGCTCAACTTGGATTAATTTCGAGGTAAATGTCTTGGAAACTTTTATTCTTATCGAAGTTGGAGCCGTGAATCATCTTTCCGCTCGATATAAAGTGAACTCTTTCGAAGTCGATTCGAGGGTATTTTACCGGATTTAAATTAGCTTATCCTACAGTGCTTCTTATACCTAAATTTTCAGTTGGAACGTATAACGTATCGTCCAACTCTGAACAAAAGAAAATTATAAATCAACTTCTACTTTTGAAAGCAAGTTCGAAAATGACGCTCACAGTAGATGTCACACAAGTACGTTAAATTGTATGAACACCTACACATTGCTTCAAGATTTTGGAGCAAATTGTGACCGAGTAGCTGGCATAAGGGAGAACGGTCGATGGTGGCCACACGAGTAAAGCTATCTTTTCTTTTTCATTCACGCTTTTGCAGAAAGCAAGAGATTATGCCGTCAAAATGATGCACGGTGTCTATTGAAGAACCGAGTTATGACAGCATGTTCTTTACGCTGCACTGACTAAGACAGATAAGCTGTAATGCCGGGTACGAGTGAGACTTTTAGCGGGAGCTCTTCACACTTTTCTAGCGGGGACCTTCCCTAGATTTGGAGCCATTCACTCAAGTATGGTTGGTTAATTTTACCGAGAAGCCGCTGAAACTTTTGTTAAGTGGGTTCATGATCTCTCATAATTTGAATGCAGTGACTGGATTACTTTCGAAATATTCTATGAATGTACATGAATAAACTTAAAGGCGAAGACAACCTCACACGATGAAAGCATTTTTTTATTATTATAATAGAGGCTTAATTAACAATGGGACTAAATGCCTCAGAAATTAAAAAGTCAGTAAGTCAAGTCTAAGCGTTTCGGAGACCAGCTCCTTCCTCAGTAAGTTAATGTTGAAAAAATTAAACAAAATATAAAAAACGATCAAGATGTTTGATATTTTGTTTATTTATTTTTGCATAGAATATTTCGCCAGCAAGTATTTCAAATTGAAGAACGAACAAAAAACGAATACAGGAGCTTAACATTTCACTTTCAATTCGAAGGATTTTGTAGAAGTATTTACAAAGAGTTAAGTTGTAACGAAAACGTAAGCTGCGCGCAATAAACTATCGAACAAGTTAACACTAAGACGTCTTAAATTATGCCCGTGCCCTAAAACTTTGTTCTCTCCAGAGCCCCTTATCCTGAACTCATTCTCACCTTCGAGTCGCATGTATGTATGACGTGAGAAGTCATTAAAAGCTTCGTCCCTGGAATCACGCGGTTAGCGTGCAAAAACGCGACCCCACTCACTGAAAAGTAAAGACTAATTTCCTACAGCGGTATTTTCTCCGCCGAGTTTTCATCTAGAAGCGTCCTACATTCTCCATTCCGAAATTCATTCTCGATCCTCAAATCCCATATATTGCGGGGGAGCTCTTCAGTCTATGTCCCCGAAATCATGTAGATAGCCTTTCTACTTGAGCGGGTTTTAAACAGAGTCTCGCTCCGCTGTACGTAATGCGAAAGCGTGAAGAATTTGAACCATTTGTTCGCGTCCGAGCGGCTCGTGATTGGAGCCTGTCCTCAGGTTCACCGTAGGATTACGTTCCAGTCTTGATGAATATGCTTACCGTCACCGGGCAGTGCGCAAATTGGGAAAGTATAGGCTTAAGCCCCTCGAGGCTTCTTGGAAATGGTTTTTGCTAACGTATTTTTGGCGCGCCTACGGAATTTTTACGATGTTGTGCAAAATAAGAGGGAACGTTTCGTTCGAAATTATTCGGAAAAGCGTCGTTGCATGTAAGGAAAATTCGAGCAGTCTATTTTCTGCTCAGAAAAGAGGGCAAAGGTTTTTCAGAGGAAGTTGGATGACAGGTGAAAGTGCTACTGAATATTTTGAACATATATTCTTTGGAAAACGAATTTGTTTTCAGAAGAATTTTTGAAGAACTAATAGACGCTAACTGGATTCAATAAGAAAAAATATTTGACATAGCTTTCAGAGAATTTACAGTAAAGTTACAGTATATTATTGATGTCATATGCTCGAACTCTTGATAATGTTAGTGATTTATATGCGTCTAGTTATTTAACTTTGAATATTTTTGTAAAGCAAAGTAACTAAGATGACTTGCATTGAATCTTCCTAGAATCTGTTAACGAATTTCAAAATTATGTTCCAAGAAACTTACGGCTTGTTTTCATGTTCCAATCGCGACGGCTTGTATTGAATCTTCCCAGAATCTGTTAACGAATTTTAAAATAATGTTCCAAGAAACTTATGACTTCTTATCAAGTTCCAACTACGACGGCTTGTATTGAATCTTCACCGCAACTGGCATCGAACTTCAAATTATGTTCCAAGAAAAAATGCCGATGCAGCCAGCCGAATGGTATTAGGATAACAGGAGAAAAATTAACACGAATGAAAAGATTTCAATATTTAGAATGAGCCCCATTTAAAAAGTTTTTGTGTCTCAAATTCAACCCCTAAATTTACTCCACCGTATTACAATCTTTCTAGTTTGCTTGTGAAGCGCGTGCACTTTGTGTTCTCTGTGATCACCCAAGTGAAGAACGAACATTTTCCTCATAATATTTCAAGGAGTCAGACTTACTTTCTTCTATTCCAGTTCCTTGATAAAGAGATGTGTCGCTTTATTTACAGGATTTCTGTCACCGAGTCCACGCAGATAATCGATAAGGTGCGCGACATGACATCGGCCTTCGATAAGCCGTCCCTTGTACTCCAGAATCTGATAAATAGAGATTTCTCCCCAAGGCTGAAAAAACAGAAGATTCTCTCTTCTTCAAAAGTCAAACATTCAATTTCCTTCGCAGCAGCAGATTTAATTCCGGATTAATTCGATTCTTTTATTTTAGTCATCTTGGAAATGATGCAAGCTTCTTTGCGTTTGTTCTAATTCAAAGGATTCTGATTGATCTAGAATCGAATGATAAAGTTCGAACTTTCGACCTAGAAAAGATGAAACAACCGACTGACTGACTTGACCTTTGCCTTTGTTTGATTTCTAAGAAATATATAAAGTTTTTGCAATGGACAAAATGCGAGAGCTAAAATGACAACGTCAGTCATTGAATTTTGCTGTGTTTGCGAATAATTTCGCTTTACAAATACAGATGGGGTTGAGGTTTTGCTCAGGCATACCTAATTAGGGATTATTCTATTAACGGGAGAACTTTTGATCTGGTTTCTTTGCCATAATAGTTCAAATTTATCTCCAGTGAGCTCAGAATAGAGATCGTTTTTGCTCGAGCCGCCGAGTTTCAGTTGGCTTCTGTAACTATGAACTGCGTGCGTATCTGAGATTGGTATTCCTGAAATTAGTAAGTAATGTTTGTCCGTACAAAGTTTTCTCCCAGTCTAAACCCATTTGTGCGATTAAGTGCATATTGTAATTAAGTATTCATACTGCTAATCGTTCTGGTCAGAAACAAACCTTTTTGGATTCAGAATTAGAGAAATGATAATTTTTACTGAGCTGTTCTTTCATTGGAGTATACGGTCAAACTGAATTTCTGTAGGTAATGTTACCGAAGGAAGAGAAATAATGCAATTTTACTTCGTCACATCCACCAGCATTTGGTTAATTACGCAATCAAAAAAATTACTTTTCCACTGAACAATAAATATTACTGTTTTTACAGGGAGTTCCAAGAGAGCTTAGGTATGCAAATGACTTCAATAACCCGTCCTTTGGCTAACAAAATCCCGCCATTGAAGTTCACAGCGCGTAGACATCTTTTCCTTCATTTGTGTAATGCCGTCAGTTCCATTTAATTACAAGGACGACTTCGCCTTTGCCGCCTGAAACATGTCGGAATAACTTGACGCATTAACAACGCTAATATTTTTCACGACCTGCCCTTGCGCCTGCCTGTGTTAATCAGGAATTTTTCCATAAAAAGAATACGGTACAGCTGTCGGTCTTTGAGGCAGATTTATTGTGGTGGAAGAAAAGTACGCGTTGATGAAAAGCTGCGTAAGTTTGTTTTCTTTTTTTCTTTCAGTAACTTCCTTTTCCTCGATTACATTCAGAGGACACAGACTGAGGAAAAAATGCTTCTGGGCTGTTTGTTGACATGTTCATAAGACATGAAGGTAATAAAAAACGCAATTATTGATGTCATTCAACCTTCGTAAATATGGCAGTCTGTACCATTGCAAAACTAATTAGATCTCTCGAACTTTTCAAATCTAGTGAGGGCGAGCAGTTGCAGTTTACTCACGCACTTAAAGAACGCATTTTATGTTGTTAAAATCAACCTATTTTCAAGGAATGCGGATGTCATTTTTCATTTAATTTGGGGATATGCGTTGTTGCAGTCAGGCGATTTATTAGGATTTAATTTGGGCAACAGCTAACGAGAGGAAAGTTCTCAAATGAAAGGCAAGTAAAATTGGAGTAGATTGGAAGCAGCACTGTTACGGACCCTTGCCTAGGTTACTTCCGCAAATAAAAAGTAACATCTAACTAAGTGATCAGTCTCCAATTTAACTCGCGATTTTCTTGCTTTTGTGGGGATGGCATACAAAAAAACGGGAACCAAAATCCCTGGAAAAATCAAGGTCGAGCGTGCATGCGTGGCTGTCGCGTCAGCTTAAGCTTGTAACTAGGCGGAAGAAAATAGCTTCATATTCTTTAAGTTGAACTGAAATCTTTGCCAGTCTTTAGTTCTCATTCTAAATCCAGTCTATTAACAGCATGTATTCGCAATGAGTCTTTATTGAAACTGTCACATTAGGCACAATTGCCCCGTGGACTTATTATGAGTGGCGGCTGTTCAACGGTGCTGTTAAGGGCTCTCCTTGCGCTCGAGTTCGCTAATCACTACTGAATTAACTGAACCTTGGAGGTCAGCTTACTGTGCCAATTTATAGCTTTTTCGACTGCAGTCAAGTGCAGTTTATAGTTTGGCGCATTTGACTTGATGGGATCGGAACGTATATTCAGTACATTGATGTGGGTTTGATGTGCTTTGTCTTTTATTTTTGAAATCGAATTACTATTTTGAAATATTTTGCTTTGCTGACCGAAACAAAATTATCTGACCTATAATTGAACTCCCGCTTCACAAAAAAAACAGTAAAATAACAACATATATCGTGAGGCTAAATTTTAATCGCGTACCATTTGAACAAAAACAATTGAAGATCTGCATAACAAATATTATTATTACTATTATTATTATGTTCCTAATTTTCCCACCACAGTTGCATAATGAATAGCGAGCCTGATGTTCAATCTTTTGCAACTTAATCTTCTCATATAAAAAGAGTTCGTTGGATTGGTGCATATTGGGCTAAATCTCGTGTACCGATAAGTTTGATTATTTCAGTTATTAGTCGTCAGTTGAATGTTGTCACTTGCACAACTCGTAACAAGAGACATTGAATGCAAAGTCGTCTCCTCTCTTTTGATTCTAACGGCACCGGAAATTTTGAAGTATACAACAATATCTTGCAATTTCTTCATCCTGGATTTTAGTGTACCCTTGCGTTTCTTATTATTAATCAAAATTAGAATCCATCATTAGTGCTGAGCAAGATGACTGGAAATTGAAGTAGCAGGTGCCCACTAATTTCATAATACTCAACATACTCGTATATCGTTTCCATTTTCTGACTAAGACGGAGACCCAAAAACTGACTTTGAGTTCACAAATTTTATCAGAGCTTGTGAAGAATTAAAGAGCAGCCGTATTTCGTGAATTGATGATCACGAACTACTTTCTTTGACCAACAAAAAATGTACGTGTTTTTTCCTGAGTTTCAAGATTGAAAAACCAACCTATGTTTTCGCAGTTAAATCATTCTAAGGTTTCATTCTAACGTAAGTTAGAATGAAACTTCAACGCTATTGCGCAAGTTTTAAAACAGAATTCTTGAAAATACTTCCGGTATGAAAGTCTATGCTACGAAACTAATTTATTTAGAAAATGAAAAAAATTCTACTTCAGTCTATTATTTTAACCTCAATTTCTTCACTATTGCTTAAGCGAAAGAACTAGAACTTGGCTCTAATTGAATTTCGTGTGAACTATCTTTTACAAAACCATTCAATTTCCAGCTGTGTGGCTGTGTGGCTGCCCGAACAGCTGCGTGGCTGTGTGGCTGCCCGNGCCCGAACAGCTGCGTGGCTATGTGGCTGCCCGATCAGCTGTGTGACTGCCCGAACAGCTGCGTGGCTGTGTGGCTGCCCGAACAGCTGTGTGGTGGCCCGAACAGGTGTGGGCTGTGTGGCTGCCCGAACAGGTGTGGGCTGTGTGGCTGCCCGAACTGTCAGGATAAATTCTTCAAGGACAACTATCAGGGAAAATTCTTCTTGAAAGAGGTACACGAGGAAAGTGTTTCGATTCAATTCACTCTTCTTTTCGTACTCAATACACAAGCCTTTCACCTCAGAATTATTCTCGAGGCTCATTCATTCTTATCAAACAGTGTTAACTATTTCACTTTATGCAAACTCATGGCACAGTAAGCTGACTTTAGAGTCATGTACGCTAGACATGAACTTCCACCTCTCATCAATGCCCATTAACATATTTCTAATAGCAATGATCGGGTGTGACTATAAATCTCGACCACACATTGCATTAAACAATCGCAATTCTACATCCTATAAACGATTAACAAGTCTGTCAAAAATCACGGGAACAAAATCTATAGTAGAACAAAAGAAAATGAAGAACAGTATTCATTTTTTTTTACTTTTAACCTCCTGTGCGTTTGTTAACTTTTTTGTGAGATGATTTTATCGAAGCTGAAGACGTGAATTTTGAGGCCGAGGTCATGCATTTGCTGGAGTAGCCGAGGTAGCTAAAAGTGTTTGCCTATCATGTTTGCCCAGTCATTTTTATTGCAAGATTCTGAAGAAATTGAGCCTCAAATTAAAGTGGGGAAGACCGTTCGAGGTGCTTCACAAACGGTGATGACGGCATGAACATAGGGCAGACGTTAGCTCCAGTATATCATCTACCCTATAGTTGGATTCTTTTTTTAACCTCTCGGCACTTTAGCTGTATTAGGTCGTCGACATTGAACACATCCTCTCACTTTAAATCAATAACTCGAGAATTTGACTGTCGTGTTCTGAAGTGCCTTGATGCAATTCTGCCGCTGTTCATTCCCTACAGTTGAAGCAGCATTCAAGATTCCACACATTTTTTGGTAACGTTTAGTTATGCAAATAAAAATGGATTGGTTTTGGAGTTCTGTATTATTTTCTGCACGTATTATTTAATCTTGTAGGAATATTCAAGTACATCTCATCTCACATGAAATACCCCCAGTTGATGCAATCTCGTGAAGATGGGTGGAAGTTCTATTTATTTTCCATGAACTGGGTAGAAGCCATTTAAACAAAAAATCAAGCAAACGAGATAGCTCTCCAGTTTCGTTGCCTCGGGCTTCCTTCAGGAACATTCCGTTGTATTTATCAGCAACCGCATGAGTCGTGCGCAATTTTTTTCGTCGAACTTAGCTCTGGAATAGCAACCATAAATTTTAGGTTACGTAAAAAAGAGACTCCAGTCTTAAGCCTCTAGGAAGAAAAAGAAGTTAATTAAACTACGGAGTATGAGGAGACACCTGAGGTTAACCTTCTAGGGTTGGGCCCTGCGACGACTGCTGGAATATGAAATCAATATTCGTATTTGTCCCTCACCATAATATGAAACGAACAGACAATTTCAAAAAGTAAGGTTGAATATTTCAACGATGTTAATTAAGAGCACTAAAAATAAATGTCAATTTTCTTTAATTTGGATGAAAATCCAAGCTCAAATATTGATGTTTATCTTCAATATGATGTAAAGAAGGTTATTTTATAGATGGATTCTAAAGAGCAAAGAAACAAAAAACCATTCATTAATTTATGAAGATCCATTCAATAGAAATCTTTTTCCATGTTGGAATCATTCCCCAAATGACACCAAGAGAGCACCGTTGTACATATCGTAGCAAAGCTATCTAATACATTGAGTTCACGCTTGCTTACAAGTTAGCCACATGAACTGCTGTACAGGTAAAGTTAAGTTTATGAATACTGTTTTTTCAGTATTAGGCTTTCGATTGTATTTTCTCTGGATGTTTTACAAAAAAGGGACATGGGTATTTAACATTCTGCAATAATAAAATGAGGCGCGGTGTGTGATTATCAGTAGACTTTTGATCTCCAAGGTCACCGTTCGAAGGACTTTTACTTTCTTGAAGGTGATGGAATATTTTAGAATCAAATGCCTGCATATACGACACTCATGTACTTCGAAAGGGGTCCAATAGACAAAATGGATCGTGTAATCAAATAGAATGGTCCACACAATCTCCAGATTGAAACCCATTCGAAAATTTTTGGGACGAGCTTGAAAGGGAAAGGTGATATAGGAGGCCTTATCATCTTCTTTACTAACGATGGAATATTTTCACCAGCGACCGCTTTGCTCGTAAACAAAATTAAAAATAGAGTCAACGCAGAACTACTGATATCTAGTACGTGAAAGAAAAATAACTGTTGAAATAAAGACCGATGGATGGATAAAATTTATTTTTTCTCACTCATATAATTTCTAGTTTGATCAGGTGTCTTGAAAGTCAACTATACAATTCAGTACGTGCTGTGGTACGAATAAAAAAATCTGTAGACTCAATTTCACCGCAAGAAAATACCACGCCTTATGTTATGAACTGAAGGTCAGTCTCGCAACGAAAACTGAGGGTTCACTTTAATTCATTTTCAATTATACGGAAATAGTTCCGACAAAAAAATAATCCTTGTTCTCGAATAAACGCATCTTCTAATCTAAAAAGCGCACTTGCCACACACGTGCATTCAATAAGTCTGTGAAAAATTCTTTTTACTCCAATTTCATTTAAGTTAAGGAAAGGGAATAACCCCTGAGCTCATTTTGGAGCGGTGTTTTTCATCAAAGAAGAGCAGACGGAGCTCCCCTCATCGCCGCTAATTATAGACCGAGAGCAAGACTTGAGTGACCCACGTCTGATAACGAGAAACAAACTACCATAAAATTAGTCCCTAAAAGCTCCGCTCATTTAGACAATGGAGTAAAAATTACATTGTGCAGACGATGTGTCTGCACCACCAGTGCGCTGGGTTATTTAAAGGAGGATAAGTCACGAGATGGAAAATCTTTTCAAGAAGTGAGCGTGGGGCAAAGTCGAAGGTACGAGTTAGGCGTAAAAAGATCGAGCTTTTAAAACTCATTGCGCGGGGATTGTTGCAAAGCACTTCAGTTGCAGCGGGAATTTCATCGTGCTATCAAGTATCATTTTAAATTAATACTCTTACTCATCCAACCGTGAACTTCACTCGTGCTGATGCAACTTCATCAGTCGCACAAAAACCAATAGAACATTGACTTTCAGTACTTAATTCAAGTCCCAATGGACGCAAAGCCACTTAGTGTGGATGCTAATGCAAGTAGGTTAGTATCAAGACCTGGAAACGCAGCTGGTTAATTCACTACTATCACGAGAATGATCTTTAGGCTCTGTAAGGCAGAAATCAATATGCCAGCGGAAGAGCTACTCTTTAAATGTGCGTAAGATGTACAGCCACACATACTTGCCGTACTACCTTCGAGGCCAGGTATGAAACTTTGTTCTGTATACAGACTGCAGTTTTTGGTTCCTTGTCGCTTTTACCTAATGTTGTGGATGTGATGCAATTCAACTCCGTGTTGTACATGTTGTACTCTGCTTGGCAATTTTGCCTCATTGCCTAGTATTGTGCCATCTCACTTTGAGTTCTTAATTAAGCCCTTGTGTGAAAAAGATCAATTTTCCTTGTGGAAGTGGCGGTTTCCAAGTTAGCGAATTAACCTAGCGAGTGAAAACAATTGCATTCATATGTTACGTATCCTAACACAATTATTTTAGCGAACACAGTTCAGTTTCGACACTAAACTACAGGGTCTTCAGAAATGACCGTCCCCTGTAAATCCTAAATAAATATTTTAATTTTAAATTAATTTAAAATTATATACCATTGGATTTTCTTTATGGATTTGATAACTTTCAATTAAATCTTAAAGATAGTATTTATAACATGATCCCTATCCTGTGCAATACATTTTTCATATCTTTGTTTCATTTATTGGTCATGACATTTTGCAACGTAGCACGACCAATATTGAATAGGATGAGAATCATCTTATAAATTATATTTTTTATAAGATGATTAATACCTTAGAAATAAAATATTTACTTAGGATGTACAGGAGTGCACTCTTTCCTGAACACCCTGTACTAGTGTTACCACACCTCCATCCACACCACCTTTGAGGCTGTGACGCGAAGAACAGAGTTCTCGCCTGATCTCGTTGGAGCTCATTTGCCTGTTTTCTTTTTCAAATTTTGGGAACAATCATGCGTGAGCACGATGCCTCCGCGTCGTATAAAGAGTTAATAAAGAGCTTTAATAGGGAGCTGCAATAGTGCCTGGGATCCAACTTGTGATCTCGACTTCTAGATTTATGACGAACTGAATGAGTCGCAGGGCTATAATTTGTGTACCACCTGGTCATAATTCAGTGGGAAATGCAATCATATCGGAATATATCATTTTTCTTCGGTGCAAGGGCTAGTAACGAAGTTTTACCTAATTCGACTCTTTTTGAAAAGATATTATAAGCGTTTCAAATTTGTCATGAATTTTTCGCGTAGGTTTGACTTTTGTCGCTAGAGAAATCGAGTTTCATGGCAAACACCAACTTAATTAGAGATTTCTAAGAATTTCTTGGGAATACTTTTAGTATTTCCTAAGTTACTTCTAAAAATATCTGGTGAATCCTACTAAATTTATTCAGAAAATTGTAAGAAATTTTGTGAGCCCTACTTGGTTTGCTTATAAAATTATCAGAACTTGTAGTGTATACTCCTTAATTTGTTTAGGAAATTATTAGAATTTCTGGTAAATACCACTCCTCTATTCGTTTGAAAAATTATAGGAGCTTCTGGTGAATACTACTCCTCTATTTGTTTAGATAATTATAAGACTTTCTGTTGAACCCTCTTCGATCACCAAATTAACACATTTTAAGAACTCTCAGTACAGCATCCGACATAACAAAGCCCAACTCATCCCTCGTCGCATCATCAGAGACAATCAGCACCTTGCATTACTTTCCCTTGTTCGTCCCGCCATTCAAGTGATCAGTCCCAGCACTCCAAAGCAGCGGACTGGAATGAGCGGCTCATGAAGAACTTAAAAGAATCTGTAGCACTCAATGGGGAGACGTTTTCTTAGTTTGCTTTTCATTTTTGACTCAAGTAAAATTGGTTTCTTTCTTGACTCTTCTTCAAGATTACTTGGAATTTGTGCGCGGGTGCAACGGGGAGGCGAGTTTGCTATGCAAAATAGGGAAATACATCAGTTTTGTCAGTAGTATTTGATATCCAAGAATGGCTAAGGCAAAGAAATCTAATAATAAAGTTGTCAGAACTAATTTTTCAGAGGAAATCGCTTTACTTCTTTACTCAATCGTGTTATTAATTAACAGTCCTCTTCTCCTCTGAAAATTTTCTCAATTGTTTCGCGGGGGTATGTGAATGCTTGCGTAATTTATACCTAATCAGTTTCCCTCGAATATTAAGAGCATTAATTTAATCACAGCCGTGACGATTATCAGTAAATGGAGTTTCGGCGTGCAAACTCAGTCATTTTTTCCGCGGTTATGAGAATGGTAACCTTAAATATATCCCTAAAATATTCTATTAAAATTTGCTCTTCAGGTAAACACGTCCGCGAATTTCGCAAATTAAAAGGCCGTGAGTTGCGGCTCTTTCGAGCGCTTAATTCGGCTTAACGAAGATAATGTTATTATCTGCAAATGGCGGTAAAATTTGAACGACGGCTAAATATAATAGTTGTGTACGGACTTGAATATACAACCCTCGAAAGTGGGATTTCAAGCAACAGGAATTTGGCAATTAACACAGAAAACGCTACTCTTTTTGTTATGGAAGATCAACACTTTAAAAAACACAGGTTTGGTCGTAGCAACGAACACTTCATGCGATATTTTCCACTAACATCGTATTCAAGTGTTACAGATTTGAAATTTCACTTGACTGGGTTATCATTTTAATACCAAAAGTTTTTCAAGAAGTAAAATTTCGTGCGTTTGAGATGTACAAAAAAATTTCATTGATACTTATTTCAGGGTGAATTTTTTGTCATTTTCAAGTGCGCATTTTACGGTTGCTCCAGGTCCTTCTCGTACTCTACTTGATTTTTTAATTCGTCCCAATCAATAGCCTTATTTCATCGGAGAGCGAGCGTGTTTTCTCATGGATTATAACTTATTGGTATTTATTTATATTCTCATCGCTACATGTTAACGTCGGTGGTTGAGTGGTTTGAAACTGTGCGAGTTCATTTTTACGTTATAATATGTCTGTGAAAAATGAAACGTGAGTATAAACTATCCCCCTTTAATTGATGTTCGTTAAAGAAAATCCGTTACTTTCGCGAATTCATTTAAAAATTATTGACATCATTACCAAATTATTCTTACTCTTGCGAAAAGTATTATGCTCCTTCAAATTGTTAGAGCTTTACAAACCTCCATAACTCTAGATCCCTGAGCAGCTTAAGTTCAATTTCCCAAAACACTGAAGCAAGAATGGGGATTTACTCGAAAAATAACTTGGAAACTTTCTTTACAACTCAACATAATCGTCATGAAGAGCTGCAGTTATGAATACAACGTGAGCCAACCAAGCAAACTCGAACGTTCCTCAGTGTATTTTTTTCAACGTATGTATAATAATGTCATCAAATTTCGTTGAAAATTATCTAGAAGGATTCCATAATTTCTATTATGCAGTATTATGAATTCTAGAACTAATTAAATGTAAGAAAAATGGGCATTTGCGGCTCAATAATTTCGATCCGAAGCAAAGAATTTTATGTTCATGCTTGTATGTATGTGCATGGACATTGCATATGAAGTGTGATAAGTATTAATAAAATGTAACAAATATTAATCAGAGAGCTTCAGAGTTACCAGGCTGTTGTTTACCACATCTGCAAAGATAAATTTTGGAAGCGCAACCTTTTCGGGAAATTGTTTTGTATCGTGAATATGTTATGGATCTGTGTGTCTGAAACACTAAATATTATTTTGTATACGTGTATTATCCACTATTCAGACTTTCATAGTATCGAAATAGATTAACTCAACTTACAGAACAGTTCATTCTCAGTATTTCATCGTGTTGGCTTATTATTTTGTTCAATATTTAAAATATTCTCAAATAAATTTGAGAAGATATTATGTTGGATATATCGTAAAAATTACGATCAATATGCTCGTTTACTTAATTACGTTCTATGCTTAATGCAGTAGAGCATACAGCAATATTAATGAGTCGACCTCGATAAAATCATTTTCTATAAAGAATCTATAACGTCAGAATATTTATGAATGCAATAGGTTAGAGTTGAGAGACATTACGAGTTATGAATGCAATAAGTCAGAGTTGAGAGACGTTATGAGTTATGAATGCGATAGGTCAGAGTTGAGAGACGTTATGAGTTATGAATGCAATAGGTCAGAGTTGAGAGACTTTATGAGTTATGAACGCAATAGATCAAAGACGAGTTCAGAATGCGCGAAGAGTTGAGCAGGAGGCACCAAAAGAATTTCGACTGCCCAGAGAGATATTTTACCTTTTCTGATAAGTTTCTTAACAACTCTATGACCTTTAGATGTGAATACGCTCGGGAACCGTTGGTTTATACCGTGTAAGGTCAAAGAAGGACGAGCAAACACATTTCAAGCTTTTTCTAACTGAAAATTGGAAGAGTTTACTCGACTAAAATTGAAAATACGAGTCGGATAGGAACGAGTGAGCTCGTCCTTGCCGCGGGAAACGTTCAACATTCCAGTGCTGAGACTTGCGCTCCTCAGGAGATCGATAACGCTTCGTGAAGCTCTTGTGTCATCACGTTAGATGCACTTTTGATGGATGAAGTTCTTGCATCAGTGGGTAGCAGTATGGTCAGGTTTTTAGCCTAAGAATAGCAATTGCACAGCTGGTGAGCGAAAAACACTTAAAGTCTATGAATTAGGTGAAATTGCATTCACCGATTCTGAAAATTAATTAAAGTAGTGCTTAAAGTAGAATTTTTTAAATATTTATATTGTAATAATTTAGGGTATTCAAATAGTTAAATTGACTGGTAGATTAAAATCTAATTCCAGCACATAATAAATCACTTGTTTGAATTCTGACTTCGCCTAGTTCTTTGATATTCTGGTCTCACGTGATTTCACTTTGCATAAATTATCGAGTTTCGACAGCAGCATCGCAAAGGCTTTCTTTTTTTTCTCGCTTTTTAATTCAGTGATAGACTTCGCTTCTCAGGAATGACATATGCGAAATTCGGCATCTTTTACGACATTTCCGAAACGCTAGCGTTCACTAGTTTAAATTTATTTCCGTACTGAGAATGTTTTTTTGGAGCACGTGGGAACTAAAAAGATACTTCTAAAAAAGTCACTGCCTTTAAAAATCACATTACCCTTTCGTAGTCGTTGAAAAGATATGTCATGGAATAGTTTAATTATATATACAGTGGAGTGCAAGAGTTCATAAAGATCAAATGCTAGTGAAAATTAAACCAGATATGACACTATTTGAGATCTCCTTTATTTAGCGACGTTCAAGAGATGCAGATTTACGAAGAGCATTTCACGGTCTCGAGAAAATATAAATCCAAACTTAAGGATTTAATGTACTAAAGATTTTCAAATTACAACACTGTCAGTAGAGATATTTTCATTAAGTTTCTAGACTTAAACTATTAGTTAGCCTAAAGTTCCCTCTCCACATGAAATGTGATTTAAAGGCAACGAAGGGGCGCGGCCATTTTGTATGGACAATAGCGAAAGGAAAATCTATACATGAGGTATGTTCCCACACAGGATCCGTTCCTCATAGAAGCAGCAGGTTTAAAATAATGATGAAGAAAAGACACAGAAGAGATAGCAAAGATGGTATGAAAATTAAAAGAAGAAATGTGGGCACGAAAGGTAGAAGACCCTAAGGTTTTCTATTGCTGCTGTAACTAACCTAATCCTATTGCCT
Source organism: Orchestia grillus (assembly GCA_014899125.1). Classification (NCBI taxonomy): domain Eukaryota; kingdom Metazoa; phylum Arthropoda; class Malacostraca; order Amphipoda; family Talitridae; genus Orchestia; species Orchestia grillus. The sequence continues at coordinate 13,275 of VOMN01114246.1, read as the reverse complement.
ATACTATACCCCTGAGCAAATATTGTTTTCTTTCAGTTAATTTACCTCATAATCACTCTTCAGAATCCCTCATTGAAAAATCTGAAGCGCCCTCAAACTAACAATTCCTAAACCCATTTTGCAACTGTGCCGATTCTCGGAAAGGACGGCATGCGACATCCTGTGATGCAGCATTCTGGCTTAGTTAAGTTTGATTCCAAAACATCTGGCTCTTCCTGGATAAAATGGCACCCGAGTTATGGGAGATAGCTCGGGACCTGAGATCCCACGGGGTGCCTGGGGGTCTCGCAGCCCTGGACGACTGGTGGCCGGTGTTCCTCCTCCTTCCAAGCGAGAGGTAGGAACTACTGGAGACGTGCACAGTACAACTTTCATAATGATAATGATGATGATGATGATAATCCCCCGACTTGTGGGACCCGGGAGGGTCCCTAACCCCTGGCGGGGTTAGGCCTATGGTTAGGCCTATGGGCTGTGGATAGGATTGAATGATGATAATTATGGTGGTGATCTTGATGATGATAATAATGATGATGTTGATGATGATTATGTTTACGAGGAGGAGGAGGAGGAAGAGAAGGGCCTAGATGGCCTCTTCACCAGCTCCGCTAGCTACCCTTGTTAAATGCACTTCCCTCAACTAAACAATCAAATCTTGTTTACGTTAGTCTGCAAGTTTCTCGTGAAAATAAAAAATAAATATCTTTTAAGCCCTACCTAAGTTAGATCATCAAGCAAACTACGTATCCTTGATTAATAACACAGAAAATTACTATGAAATATTTCCGTCCCCCGCTGAGCTGTGTATAATTACGCATCTTCTCCTCAGGGCGTGACTTCAAACGAACCCTCAAAAGGAGCCCCGCGATAAAGCTTTACTGTATGCAACCCTCGGATGACTTAGTTTGCTGGGAATATTTGGGATGAAGACATGCAGAATGCTCAAATGCTTACAAGCATCCCGTATGAAGACATCTCGTAGGTGCCCCGAGAGTATCACGTTTCCATCCGGCAAATGTGTTAAAAACTATCGCTTCGCTCAGTTATTTTCATTAAATTTCAACGGGGGAAAATAATCTTTCTCGACTCATAAAGGAAATTTTACTCGCAGTGATTGCAGATATTGCATGCACTTTTTTCGGAGATATTTCCTTAGGGTAAAACTCGCCGTAGTTTCATCTTTTCTCTTTCCCGTAGCATTTCAGCGTTAGCGCGATTTAGGCAGTAGGTCTCCTAACAAACTGTGTGGCTGGTGTGTTCTTCAGCTTAAAATTTGTTACAGTAACGATTTTTTTCCGACAATACTTTCATAAAGTAATTTTCACTTAGCCGTCCAGACTGCTTCGATAAAAGATAAAATTTTGAAGATCTTCAGTGATGTTTTATTTACGTCTTTGCATCGTTTACTATTTCTTTAATTCAGACTCGTGTATTTTACGGGCGTGCAATAAATGCACCATAATTGTAACGTTGCCAATTGTACATAAGTTATAAATCTCAATAATAAATTGATGAAAACTGTCTTTTCATGTTTGTCACTTGTAGCTTCAATTTTCATGATGAGAATTTTGCCGCTAAAAATTAAATTTTTACCAAACCAGTCTCACATTTGCTGTTATTGCGCCACCGATTTCATCACCTTCACGAACCGATTCGATGAGATCATGCGGCGGGGATGAGTATGATCAGATTTGTGCTGTATGTTGAGACACAAGTTCTCTCTTGCTTCTTATTAGCGCATGCACTGAGAAGTGCAGCCTCGCCGCGGTGTTTCCCAGTAGCTGGGAGTGTAGACGACAAATTTAGTGTGTCTTCGTTTCTAGAAATTAAATTACGTTAAAATTATAGCGCGAAAGAAACTTAAAATACATTTGTAGCGAAATTAACTGGTTGGGCTCCCAAAGCCCCGAGGCTGATGGCGGTTTTACCTCGCTCTTAACTTTATGGTCGCTATTATAACTTGTGGAGAAAACTTTCTTCTTCGAGGATGGTGAAATTCCAACGCTACTGCGCCTACTTCATTCCGTAGTTTGACAATAGGATATGAAAAGATCACATCTGCAACTTTTCTTCAAATAAAACTTACCATCACTAGGGAATGATCGATAGAAACTTCAAGGCGTGGTACATACCTTGTAAAAAGTATCAACGATTGACTTTAGCCGCACATTCAAAAAGCCAGTTTTCATCAATCCAATGTACATTTCAGCGGAGTTAAAATTAAGTCGCTACCCATTTTCGTTCGTGAAGTAGCTGCCCATTTCCAGCAGGTGGTGCGCTGCACAGCAACGTATGAGGCTGATTTCAATTGCATAAGCAGGCAATCCCTTGGAATTGGACTCGAGTTAACAGGACAGCTTTAAGGCAAGACACCGCCTTCGCATAATTTTATCTCCAGTGTTCACAAACAGCAAAGCAAATTAATGCTGGTTTAATGTAGCAAGCTTCCACAACCAGTGTAGCACTGAGTGTTGCTCTGTTATTTCTGTGAAATTTTTGCCGACTTTTTGCTACACCTCATGCAGTGCGACTTCGGTCTCTCGTTGCTCAAAGCCGACCATAAAATTTTGTTACTTTTACCGTATTGATTTTAACGCATGACGGTTTCGTCAGCATCTTTTACTATTAGAAATGTATTTACAGGTAAAGAAAATACATTCACATTTTCGTACTACATATATTGCTAATTATTTTGCAGTATGAATTCATGAAACTAACGTAAGACGTTTCAGGGCTCCAAGTTTCCAAGTTCAGTTAGAATTCAATTGAATCTAGTCTATTGGTATTTTTGATTCAATGGAACGTGATAAAAATCTTCTGGGTTTCAAAAACATATAAAATCTTACCACAATACATAGAGGCACAATGAAATCCATTGGTTTTTGTTTGTTGAATTGAAACAGCCTTGTTGGAATCTTTGAGACAAAAGCTACAGGAGCTTTATATGATTTTTGTACGTTGTGCAGCTGCCATGTATTTGTTTTTATACAAAACGCACAATATTTTTATATCACCCACACATTTTCTCATATTACACGTCATCTTTTATTATTGCACTAGCTCTATAGCTGAGATTTACATACGTTAGGTTTGATCTGGCCACTTAGTTACGCTACGTCACGCTAGGTTTTTTATTTACGTCACGTCCGGTTTGTTCGAATACGTCACGTCTGCTTTGTTTAATTTTCGTAACTTAAGCTTTGTTTGATTCACGTTTCGTTAGCTTTGTTTGTTTTTCGTAACATTGGCTTTGCGTTGCACGGCTTTTTGTTCAAGGTGGCATTCTTTTTGAAGACGCTGCGCTAGGAAAAGTCAATTGAAGAAAAATCGTCTAAATTAAATAGATAAGGTTACAATGAATTAGGATATTCCATGTCACATCAAGATGGATCACGATAAAATATATTAAATTTAGATCAAATAGGATGAGGCAAACTAGGTTGACACAGATTAAGTTAAGGAAGGTTGGATCAGACCTTTGCGCCAAGGTGGGACTCTCTAGCCCCATGTAAAGTAACTCTGGTATCAATTTTCAGTTCAATTTAGCTACTAATGGCACAATGTCATGAAGTTAGAAAAATAAAATTGCCGTTGAATAAGAACATGTATTTATGTGATACTTACTTTATAAACTGGATTCAAAATATCATCGAAATTATTGGTAACGGAACGATGAAAATTCTAGTAAGGCATTTCATCAATTTTCACTTCTGTTGAGCGCCTGTCGCGGTCGCAATGACATAATATTCTAGTGTCTAACACGTTATGTAGAAACCATTTTCAATCGTAAATAAAACCCCAGCGATCCGTAACAATTATCGAGAAACTATTACGATAATCATACTGTGTTTAAAACCTTCATTATTTAATAATCAGGTGACTATTACAGCTAGCCAGACTCTTCGCTTTTTCCTTTTTTTGGCGCGAACATTGATTTAGGAGCTGATATTGATAGGGTACTGAATACTTTTTGCGGTTGTTTTCACAAGAAGAAAAGTTTCTCAATTCCATTCAAATATGTGCAAATTCTCTCCAAAATGTGAGGTTTATCATCATCAATAGCGGATCGGACAATAATAAGGGAAATTGGCCGAATTTCTGCAGTTCCAGAGTGAAGTACGAGCTGTGAATCAGCGGTACCGGAGCTCTTGTTTCTACAGTTCACCGCGAAAGATTTAATGAAATGTGGGAGATTGGACATTAATCAACTTCGAGAACCCAATAGTAGGTTCTCCTTCACCGTAATACTAGCGCTCGTTTTCGTTCCTCGTTATTTTGACTGCTTGACCCTTACTCTAACTGAAAACGTTAATCATGAACCTTATCGTTCCACCATCTGGCGGAGAGAGCCGATCAGAAGCAGATGGAGGCAGAAAAAAAGGATGGTAAGATGCAAGCATTTCGCAGAAACTTTTGTTGAAAATTTTACCCAAGAGTTCTTTTCTGGGAAAACTGTTTTAGGGATAAAACGGAGTTCCTGCATTTTTCTCGAATTTTTGACAGTCAGAGGATGACATCAATACGAGTAATAGGTTTCAAAATAAGATTTTCAGGAGAATCAGACACCGATAATAGATAGTTGGTTTCAAAAAATTATTTCTATGAATGATGAGAAACAGGGACCAGGATTCAAGAATGGATGTAGATGTTAGCAGAAAATCAGGTTGAAGCAAAGAATGCTGAGTCACAGGCAATATCTTAGATTCAACTCAGTCAAATTCAGTTCCAGATATTGAAATTATGCGTGTTGAATAAACTCTTTTATTCATTTTCGTTTTGAAAGCTTAAGATACTTGTTACCTGGATATGCTGCTAAGAAACACATGCAAGTAAGCTTTTCGCGTAGCCAAACTACAGGTCCATTATTTTTAATGGTGCATACAGAGTTTTACCTTTCTATGCACTCATAACAATTCCGAACAGATTTCTGCCCCTATGAGGAGGAACTACTCATTCATTTTATTGCATTTTTTATATTCTTAACGCTAGCTCCGTGCTCATACTGCTTCATGAAGAGAGGCAACACCTCTCAAACTAGCGCTGTAGTAACAACGTTCTGCAGGGACGGTCTGCCGCCAGCTGTTTAAGTCGTGTTTCATTCTGTGGCAAGTGGCTCTGGGTGCCACTTAAGCCACGGTTATAGCTTCTATACGAGACATGCCAGCACATATTTCACTTTGGTTATGGCTACTACCGAGCAAGTAAAATTGCCTTTTGTTGTGATCCTATACATCATGTGAGAAACATGGCTGAAATTATTTGTGCCCATACTGGCCAACTACCTCTTTTCCGAATATCGCGGAGTTTCTAGTTGCTGAGACTGACGTAATCTTCCGGGTAAGTTAATTGAAAAATGGCCTTCAGTTCGGTGGGAGTTCAGGTGGCGAATGGCGTAGAATCTAAAGTTCGATCGAGCTTAGAATCGTTATATAATTATTTTGGTGCCCAAAATATGTGGTGCGTACGTGGCTGCTATAAAAGGTACGGTTAAATAACAGCAACAACTTGAAAACGATTGTTGCCTGAGTGAACTTTCGTTGTGGGACTTCCGTGATGCTTTTTATTCAGTCCAATTAATCGATTAATACTCGATTGCTTAAACCCAATTAGACAAATTTTCTGGTTTAAGTTAATTCCATCTTCGTTCATTTTTAATTTTATACTGAAAATAAAATGTCAGTTTTGTGGTTGAGGAAAATCTTCTCAGCACGAACTGCATTTTCATTACACAAATCGTCAAGAATCTAAAAATTTCTACTAAAACTGGTTGCAATTATCTCTCACGGAAGCACTGGAAAAGGCTATCTATCAGCAACGATTTTATTATTTAACGAATGGAAATTAATTATTGAAGCATAAAATCATGAGCCCTGTCTTTCGATGAGACTCACTCCGAGCTTATCATCGGATCTTGACATTCGGGGTCGCGTCTTAGAAAATGTTTGAATTCAAACTTTAAACGATGTACAAATTGCCCTCATTTTGACATTTATTTCAAAACACGAATTAATTCTTTTAATGCTAGATTTCTCTCTGCACGGTAAACCTGTTTTCCAGGGAACAGAGAGAATTTTTTTAAGATTGTTCTGTCAGCTATGAAAGTTTTAAAATATAGAAAATTGAGCTGGCCTCTGACAGCCATAACAGCAGTAGAGATCACGCAGGCTTAGTGAACGTCAGCTAAAACTTTTGCCGTGTGGAAAATGTAAATTTTCAAATCTTCTTTGATAGATCATTGGCTGCATGTTGATGTTCCATCAAAAGACTTTGATTCAGTCCAAATTTTTAACCGAAATTTCCGATTTAAACTCAGTCTAGAGGTAACAGGGTTTATTTGTTTCTTCTGAAATGGTGTTCACGCATTCTATGTAAAATTACTTCAGTGTTGGGTGTAATTTTTCTAGTGTAAGTTATGGATAACGTACTGAGGAAATTTGATAAGAGAAAGTTCGCGGGTTCAGATTCTTGGGTTCGTATTCTTGAACAGCGAGACTCAGTCAGAGCAGGCAGTTCGTTTCAGTGATACAAAGAATTACTGTACATCACTTCATGTGAGGCTTACCGTTATTTAACGGCTAGGGGAAGCTGGAAGTTTAAGTCGTTGTTGTCTTGCACAATTAAAAAATTGAGACTCTTAAATTGTTGAAAAAGTACATTTTTCATTTATTAAGGGGGTTACTTGCTCTCCAAACGGCGCAAAATATGTATTATACATATCGCTTTGCATGGATTAATGCATTTCTGATTGACATTATTCCACATACATTTGCTCTAAATACGTAATACTTCCTCCATGACGGTCATACGTGATTTCGATGCTTTTTTCATGTACTCCTACCGTAGTAATTAACTTGTGAAAGCGTAGAGACAGTTAATTGCGCTGACCAATAAAAGAATTTTACTACGTATCAAGTACTGGGCCAATAGACCCAAGGTAGACAGCCGGAGCGAATAAATTTCAAAGTAAGTTCACAGTTAAAGTTTATACGGGCTTTTTGCGCTTGAAATTCATCCGAACAGTTCACTCTCATTTGTTCTCCAAAATTAAAGCCTTCCTGGTGATAAGCGATGCTCAAAATTGAATCTGAACCTTTCATTTTGCGAAGAAATTCCTTTATCAACGCCAGGGGGAAAAATTGTAATTAGCTGATTGGCGCCAAGCGATTGGATGCAGGGAGCTGTGAAGCCGTTGGTCGAAATTGCGTTACGTTTACGACCAAAACCCAAAAAGCCTTCATTTGATCGGAAATTAGTTTACGGAATCGAATGGGAACACAGGTGGCAAAAATGATCGATGATCATGAAGTTATTTCCATGTTAAAATTCCTGTCATGGGATTTTTTTGGATAATAAATGTCTTTGAACTGTCTAAAAACGGGGCTAAAAATGTATCTAAAACTAGTAAAATGAACATAAAAATTGCGATTTGAGTAAATATTTCTAAGCGTACATAAATTTGTTATAAGGCTCGCTGAAATGTGCAGCTGTTCCTCAAACCTGCGTGCAATATTCACAAAGGAAACTTCTGCAATTTTTACTAAAGTCACTCGAAAACGTTTCGCAAAGAAAAAATTGGGACTTATTTTTTCTTTCAAAGTATCTTCCTAGCGAATATGGTTTTATTTGAACCCATTCTTGATTTTCTTGCACTCGCTGGACGCGAAGCCCATTTTTTTGACAAACTCTTATCGAGAGAACGTTGAAAAATTCCTTGTCTCGAGCTCAAGAAATAAACCGGACTGTTGAGTAGAAAAACAGGAGAGGGATTGTAAGTTTTGACCAATCTCTTGGTTCTTTTGCCGTATCTAGGGAACAAAAATGGAGTGACCTGCAATCTCTTGGAATCATTGTTTCGCTGTCAAGTTGTGCACAACGAATGACTGCGACCAAGAAGAAGGGCTCTCTCCTCCACGACATTTCCGCTGAATTGAAACGCCGCTGTGATCTCTCATCGGGAAGTTGAAAACTAAATTATGAGAGTTATCTGTTTTGTTCCTTATTGTGAGACGTTTCCGCTCCGTTAAAATTTCTCATCTGTGAGGCAAAAACTCATAAATCATTCTTGAAATGATTGATTCAGACACTCAGTTACAGCAGGGCGTCGAAAATGAAACATGTTTTCAACATTCTGTCTCTCTTTCTGTATTCCAATTTAACTATGACTTGAACTCAATTGTTCAGTATTCTACAAATTTGTGTGGATGCTTTCCGACTAGAATAATTTATTCAATAAATCAAAATTGCACTCTTTACCAGCATTTTTCATGAATGAATTGTCTGTCTTTGTGCTTTTATCCATTTAAAACTGATCTGAAGTAATCAGGGAAATATTTTCGATCGTTTGTTGAATGATAAAGCCGGAAAGTAACTCATTTATTAGAACAAGGTAGACTGCAAACTGGCAATGCATAACTGTTATCGATCAGGTAGCAATGACGGAAACAGTTGAAAATTATCGCGCTTACATATTATTTTGAAAATAGTTATTTACTTGAGCCTCAGAGGTCTGTTCCTGAATTTCTTTCATGAGCAAACCGTTCTATCACGTGAAGAATAAGATTATTCCCGTTCCATCATCGTTACTCTCAGATTATTACCTTTTGTCACTGTAAGGATCAGAATACCACCGTTCCATCATTGTTACTCTCAGATTATTTATTACCGTTTGTCACCGTAAGGATCAGAAACTCACCGTTCCATCATCGTTACTCTCAGATTATTTATTACCGTTTGTCACCGTAAGGATCAGAATATCACCATTTCATCTGCGTGACGTTCAGATTAGAACTGCAATGTACTCGACTAGCATCAAAGTCATTTATATTTATTATACCAATGCGCGGATTTTGGATTGCCTGATGAATTGATTTAAAAAAAATCGTTTGGATGTTAAAAAAGGGCTATTTTAATTATTGCTTGTAATCTCACGAGTTTTTCCAGAGTGATACAAATTAATACTTAGTTATCTGGATCATATTATCATAACTGTCCATGATTTTCATTATCGAGACATAATGGATGAAAAGAAAGTTATTTGCTCATATACTATCACCTATATGTTTACGAACAGTACAATTGGGTGGGTACTTTGCATGTACAACTTAACATTCCATTACCGGAGAAATGATTTCACTTAACACGTAACGGAGTTATACTCAGAGTTTACTTTCTCATGTGTAGCTTAGCCTGTACTTTAGCGTTTATTTTAAATTAGCTTGTACTTTATTTTGTAATTAGCCTATACTTTCGATTAACCTTTACTTTAAGGTAGCCTTTACTCTGGGTTAGCATTTACTTTGGGTCCTGTTTTACTTTACTCTGGATAAGCCTTTATTTTGCTTTGGGATTAGCCTTTACTTTGGCTTAGGCTTTAACTTGGGTTAGTCTTTACATTATGTTGGGATTAGCTTTTACTTCCAGCGGCATAATTCCTGGTCTCCATGAGGCGTTCAAAATTTTCGATCATATTTTTGATGATAAATTTCAGCGATTGAAGAAGTGAACGAACTAATTAGCTGGTCAAACTATCTCACTAAACTAATTTTTGCAAAGGTATTTTTCTCGTAGTGGGAGGAATTGATAATCTTCTCGCACTAATAGCGTTTCATAAGAACTTTCTCTACTACTTCTCAATCACACTTTGGAGATATGGGCTGCAGAACCCTTTTTTAAACCGTTGACATACATCAATATTTCGAAGAATCTGGCAAACAGTGAATACTATGGTGAATAAATCACGGAATAAAAGTCAAATGATTTTTTTTTCACTTCATCTGTGGGTATGTCTCTGCTTCTTCACCTGACTGGTCATTTGCGGGACACCACAAGGCCTCCACTTAGTGGCCTGCAAATCATCGAAATTGCGAAAGTTTCTAGCGTGCGACCACCCAATGTCGTGAATTACTGTAAGATTTAACGCGATGTTTTGATTTATGTGCAACACCGGTGGAGAAGCCATTGTTGATTCTGACAAAGAGGAAATAAGCTCTTGAGAAGTAATAAATGTTAGTTTTGCATTAGAAATTATCGAATCCCAATCCAGTCTTCAGTAGCAGGATTTTTTTTAGTTGGAGCTCGATTGCAATTGAGACTACTGAAATGAGAGATATTACTGTTATGAGGTTTGATTTCAGTTCCACCATTATTTTAGCACCTACTGTAAACATTTATCGACAAAATTTCTTCTCGTCAGTATATTCTTACGTAACTAAACTTTCGGCTCCTTGATGGATTCTGGATCAGCTGTCACTCGTGGGGACCCAGTACTCCATTAGAATGAAGAGCACCGTGTGCTTTCCAACACAATTTACGGCTGAATGGACCTGAAATATTCGCCCAATACGAATGGAGCTAAACATTGGACACCATTGCTCATTGCTTTGCCATGCCGACAACATGTCTGCTGATTTTGAGAGTAAATCTTAGAAGCTTTATTCGTCAGCTCACTACGTTCACTTGATGGAAAATCTGTATTGTATCCTATGATACATCAACTTACTCAAATTCAATTTCAAATTCAATTCAAGTTGTCGCCCGACTCGAAAGCTGCGTTTTAAGGGGTTTCCCAGATAATAATACCTGTGATATTCACAGTCCTGAATCTACGTAGTTGCTATTCTGCCTCCTAATTTTGGCCACCTTTAAACTTTCACAGTGTTATTCTCGTTACAAGTTCTATTCGGATCCGCAAAAATGTATGCATTTGTGTCATACTATGCATTGAAAATATTTGCATTTTAATATGCATCCGGGGTATTGATGATGCCTGAATTTCTGGAAAATATTTCATATCAGATTCAAAGTTTCAGAACCTCCATTGACCGAGGTTATTAGTGTAACCTTTACCAGTGGCTTAAGCGCGTCCACTTATTAGAGTGTCTAGATCTTCAAATAAAAAGCATCGGATACCTATCTCGATCGAGTGCATTCAAGTTCCATAAAATTCTCTACTCAAACTAATTAAGTTTCAGCGGAGCGCTCTCGCGAAGAGAAGTAAACATGTTTTGGAAACCCAAAGCCTCTTCTTCGCAGAATTTCAATTTCATTCGCTTTCAGAGATGTGTTTCTAATTATGAAGGCTAGATTATCTTACAATGTCTGTAGTTCAAAGCCCTAAAGCATTTCATATAGCTCATCTGCAGGATTATTTTACAGAATATGTTGCAGAGATCGCGATGACGCCAAAATTTCTCCTTCCAGCCTCGCAGGTCAGCCGATGGAGAACCCTGCAGGTGCTCAATACCGTCGCCTTCGAATAGAGCTTCAGGTTTTTTTGGTTGGCAAGGCTTTGACGTTTCAACCGATGTTGAGGTTTTCAATTGAGCTGGTCAAAAGTAAATGTTGATTTAATGTTTGGGTAAATCTTGAAACTTCTGAGTTTGCGAACGGGTCGTTTACGCCTATTCGTATTTCAAGTCAGAAACAGCGAGCATTCGTGGTACAAACTTCGTTTAAACATGCGAGTAAAAGGCCATGACAGCTGTAATATACTTTGTTTTATATTTAAGTTTTTATAAATTACTGAGAAATGGTTTTTTATATCTAGCTAATGCCGAAGACTGCTTCAACACAAAGAATATTATTTGATTTTGTAATCGTCAAAACAAAAAATTACGGAGTATATTAACCCTTAACATGCATAAAATAAAACATCAACTATACTTATCCGCAGTCATTTTTCCTTTATTCTATAAACAATCAAACTAGAAGGAAAACCAAACATACCTATACAAGATAAAGTTCTCACAGTTGTACGCAGTAGAGCGCTCGGTTTAATTAATCAACGAGCGTGAAGCGCTTCTGGTAAACGGCTGCGGTCTGCGCTGATAGGGGGAAGGTCAGTGCGTCGCAACCGACAGCTTAAGATTGTTCGTGCTGTAGAATTTGTGGTGGGGCTTCTTAGTATGAAACAATGAATGTAGGTTTCGCACCCTCATCGACTGCACGAAAAATAGATCTTATGACGCAAAAAAGTCTTCCAGTGACCTTGAGTTCATGATTTTAACTACAATTGACGGTGCTTACCGAACACCTGTCAAATTAAAGCCCGTTATTGAAGAACAAATCAGTCGTTGCAAATTTATGCCAGTTCTTGGGCAGTTTGAAGATGTTGGGAGAGAATAAATTATGGAAAATAGAAGGGGAATATTGCCACGTGAACAGACGATTACACTGATCTCATCAATATGCGTCTTGATTCCCACAAATTTCCGTATTTATTGTGTCTTGGAGGTGAGCATAAATGGCCGTACGTGGCCAGCCACTGCATCTGATAATGACCGAGAGCTAGGGATTTTCTTCTCTTTATTTCTATAAATGATGACCGATCAGAATGCGTGATTCCAATTTAATATCAAAGTAATGGACATGTGGTCTATCATCACAGACATGCTACAATACACGCGCGCTGATTCACACAGAAGGTCAAACTTGTTAGTATGGATTTAGAAAACTACCATTCGATTTATCGTAAGCTACAACATTGACAACTATACTTACCACACAGCTATTTCCTAACCAATGAACGCCTGTTTACGTAAAACATTACTTTCATGACATAAATGCATACATATCTTCATTCCATATCAAATGTTCAATCTTTAATGGTAGGAATATTAACAATCCGTATTTTTCATATCTTATTTAATCGCTACCGACTTGAAACATTGTGAAGTTCACAATTAAGATTACTCCGAAAGTTAAAAAATGTAAACAATTTAGTGATCCTAGGGTTCATTTAACGTGAACTGAGTTCCATAATTAGTAGCGTGGTAAGATTCCATCGTGTTCCCTTGAGCACTTTTGTTGCCCTGTCTAAATGATGATTACCCCAGCTAAGCGACTTACATGTATACGACATCATTAGAGTTCTCTCGGACCATGTCCCTGAATAGACTCTACATTAGACGGCCTCTGCGAAGCTGCTCTAAGCGCCTCTCGCTCTTACGTCCCAAGATTGCGTGCGCAGAATGTGCGTGGGGGGAATCAAGGTGCGTGATCGCACGCCGAAATGAACTGCGTGAATACGAGGTGATTTCTTCCCCGCCGATCTCCGAGATTTGATTGGCCGAAGACCGACGTTTGTGCAAATGAGTTCACAGGAGATTTTGCTTTCCCGTGCAGTTGTGGAGAATTTTCACTCCCCTGTGCTAGATTTGTTTTTCATTTCAGAGATAAGGTACAGATTAGTACTGAATGTACTTGGATTCTGTTGCTGTTATACGACTCGTGGAAATAAAGTAAAGTAATTCGCATCATGCGAGACTGGAATTACAG
>VOMN01114235.1:0-18639 GCA_014899125.1 Orchestia grillus | reverse complement strand
CTCAAGCCGCCCAAATTTCAAAACAACCGGGAGCTCGTTGGCACTTTTACATGCATCAGTAGTAAATAAATTTTAGCAGAATCCCATTATATGTATAATAATAGCCTAATGCATTTTTTGATGCATTAGGCATCAAAATGTTTCAAAAATGCATCAAAATGTTTCAAAACTCTCCTCATAATAATAGCCCTGTATTGCTTGATTGGTTGGTTCGTCCGTCTTTCGTGTCTCTCTGTCACGCTCTTAAGGATTTAGATAGGAGATAATTTCCGGGTTTGTATTCTTAATCAGCGAGACTCTCAAGGAAGACAATCTATATCAGAGATACTGAAAATAACATTATTATTACGGTAAATAACATTTTACCGTAAATAAGTTGGCATCTTAAACATTATTTAATGTCAAATTTACCGTAAATAAGTTGGCATCCTAAGAAATTAACATAATTTGTCCTGCGTGTACTAGTAAGACATACGCATTGTAACCGCGATTCATCCTTTATTTAGCCCAGTCATATGACAAGTGCACTGAAGACCTGAGCGGGTATCATAAATACCAGAGGCCTACCAAAGCCATATAAAAAGTTGTGTAGGCATCACGAACTCTATAAATTGAGCTACTCATTCTTTTCAATCTTCTAACTGACATTGATCCAAAGATACACGGTTGGAAGAGTCTTAATCAGAGTCAATAAAGCCAGCTTTAAGTTTTATGCAGAGACCTACACAAATATTTCATCAACCGAATATATATGAGCCTGTTTATAATCATTCAATGCACCTGATTGAATTTGAAATTTTAATCATGACCGCAGAGAACGTAAATTTTAGGTCTCTACCACCATAACCCTTTTGTTGCCTTGTGATTTGAAGAATCTTCCGTGAGCCTTGGAGGAGTTTTTATTAACACCCTAATTCTTGACCGAGCTGCAGCGTCGGTTTAGCCACTGCACCTTAATTAATGAGCTGAAATCCGTGTGTCTCGATGATTAGGCTAGGTCTATAATCGGATCATCTTCACAAAATTGAACGGAGTTCTAGAGCCTCCGCCAGAAACCTAAATCTCTCTAATAAGAAGGCAAGGATTTTGGGGCGCGACTTTCCGTCGTCTATCCTGCTTCTGCCTGTGTTTGGTGTTCGGTCTTTGATCGTTTTAGAGGCACTGCTTGTCAAGAAAACGCTTGGTTTACCATATAAATTTAATTTATATCACGTGTCATCCATACAGATAAGTTTCATAGCCAACAAATAACTAGTGAGGAAAAAATAAATAATGTTTACAAATTTCTTTAGATGAATGAAATTTACGCATCGAGCTCAAGCATAATAAGACAAAAGTATGAAAATTGAGCTAGGTTATTTGTAAGCATCTCAGACACGGGTTCCGTTATCAAGACCGTTAAATACCAATCGATGTTCTGTCAATAGTAACACATAAAAATGAAATATGCAGTCGATTTCCTCCGCAAAGCATATGTTACATCTGTTCACTACTTACTGTACAAATTAAAGCTGTTTTTTATACGTAGGGAGGTTGTGAAGAACTCTGGTAGATATGTTTTCGTTTACCTTAAGCAGTAGCTTAAAGACCTAAAGTCACCGCAGGTATCACCATCCTAATGAATGAAAAAAGAAGTGACGATAGGAATTAAATTCGAGAGTTTCCTTATAAAGCAGGCAGAAGTCCTATACTACACTAAGCGGCACCGCAAAACTGAGGGGCTCATAAAAGCTAAAGCGCTGTGTTAGTAAACGGAATTAAAGGTTTATTTTTTGTTCGAAGATGGAATGGCCCGTTTTCTCCGAACCCGAACCCTTTCAACTACAGCCTCTAGTTACCCACATCATGAATGAATCCGGCAAGTCATGCGCGATGAAGACTAACCAGGGCAGCTGTTTTGAGCAAACATGAAACATTTATAGATTCAATACGGTAACGTCTGTTTCTCATCGTCTGCAAGTACAACCTTTGTTAGTTTCTTCGCTTACAAATATGAAATTACGTTACCCTTAGAAAAGCAATAACTGAAATAATTCTCATGTCAAGTAGCCTGAATTTACTCATGTTAGGGGAAATGCGTTTTTCTAATGATTGTTTCAATTTGAAAGGATATGAATGTCTCGAGTGTCCCATTTTCAGTTGAATAATCAACGATTAATTGCGTCATGAAGCTTGACTTCGTGTTAAGATGACGTATGACGAAAAGATGATGATGGGTAACCTGTGTCTCAAGATTAAGGGCAAATTATGTAAACGGTTCCGGCCATCGTGTGCATCATCTCACCATCATCAGCACACACGCATCAGCAACACCAACAGCACCAGTAAAGCTCATCAACAGCACGAACAACATCAGCACACACTCATCAACACCAGTAACTACATCAGCTCACTCACCAACATCACCAACAACATCAACCCACATGCAACATCAATCCACATGCACCAACATCAACAACATCAGCCGACACGCATGCAAGTATTTTAGCGAGCACTGTGTTTTAGCTTTGTGTAGTGGCACTGTGACGCGCCACAGCTCGCCACATTTGTAAAATCAGAGTCGGACGCACGCATACGTCACAACCCACGTCTTAAAATTTTCATTTCATGTGTTCATTGATCCATCATAAGTAAATCCACTGAGGAGGACGGGTGCGCATGCGTGAATGCAGCCTTCACAACGATTACTTGCGGTGCTGCAGCTCGGTTTATTGACGTCGCCAGCAAAAATAGGTAACAGCGAAGAAGTTGATGTAGATCTTCCCTTCAGTTTCCGGGATGCCATCTGTGGTACTTAATGAGTTCTCATGGGGGGATAATACTGGAAAGGTTTAATTCTGATGACTCTTTATGGCAGATCTGATTCTTACCTGTGTTGTTACGAGCCTGGACGGAGCAGTTACCAGTTAGGTATATTTCGGAGCCCTCACTGCTCAGTTATTGTGCTGAATCCTGCATTGAAATGTCGTGGAAATCCACGCAGCGGAGGGTTGAGCACTGCTCGGCCCTCCCCCGTGCTGTCTCTGATGAGCTAAAATACACGCTGATGATGCAGTGCTGTGCGCGTGCTGAGGCAATACCTCGCCAGACATGATGCAAAATAATGACATGACGGAAATTCATTGTTTTTCTGCTCTTCCTTAAAAAGTACTCGGGACTCTGGACATGGACACACAGGAATGTTTTATTTTATTGGAATTTGGCGCTAAAACTTGAGTTTCACTGCACATGAAAGGTTGATGCTTTAAAATGATTAAAATGTGTATAAATTGATAATATTACGTACTGAAAAATTAGGCATTTCCAACCAGATTCTATTACAATTGTTCTCAAAACGAAGCAAGCTTGAGTCTTCAATCAGGTAACTACCAGAACAACTCTAAGTCTTTTTTATATAAATCAGTAGAAAACAATTTTATTTATCGTAATGTTTGTATTCTGCATTTGTATTTCCTCTTTGTTAACACGTTTGCTACCACATGACGCACCAGTGCCTGACGTGGTATTTCACTGCTTTCAGCTCAAATTCAGCTGCGTTCAATAGCTATCGTGAGCTCTTGCTCCTGACGCATATGTGCATCTTCGTTCATTATGTATGGGCTACATGTGCTTCCACTTTGTTGAACTGCTCTGGGATGGAAAATTTCATTTTGAATGCGTCTTAATCAAATTAGTTATGATGACACGGGACGTCGAAACTCAGTTTCACGGTGGCAGCGAATGTGTCCAGAGGCGTTACCTAACGAGCGCATTTCAGTGGGGGTAAATGCCACGCTGCTTACATGGCTGGCTGGTCCGTTCCCAGCCCACCTCGGTGAGCCATCGCATGCGGGCGCTCCTAGCCTCCTCAGCTCTCTTATGAAGTCCTCACGACCTCGACGAAAGTATTCAACTTGAACTCGCGCTGTCTTGGTAGGAGGTGCCCATACAGAGAGCATGGAACTGGAACGCACTCAAAGCGCATCAGGGACTACGTTTTCCAGAGAAGTGATCCCATTCTAGGACGATACTAATCCACTTGGTTTCCTCAGGGCCTTTGTGCTCAAGAATCTCTAATCCAAATTGCTTCTTGCCTTCCTTCCTTTCCCTGGGCTACAAAAATGCGCAGGAATCTTGCTCGGGAAATACCAATCCTGGCTTCTACAACGCTGCTGCTTTGTCACAGCTGCAATCGCTTCTTCCAAGCTGCGTCATGCGACATCGGATTACGAGTCTGCAGCTTTAAGCGCTCAATTTTCTGACAAATTCCTCGAAAATTTCCGCTCACCTCGTGATTCAGTTTGGCACTGCCTTTTTCTTTTTGGAATCCAGGGCATTCCCCAAAAGCTATTTCTTGTCCCGGTTCTGAAACTCGCTAGCGAAGTTGTCCTGTTTCTCTGAAATCAACAAAAGTGCCTCGTCTAGACGTCAGTATCACCAGAAGTGCTCTCAATTTTTTCCACCAGTAAGATATTTTAATTCTTGATTCTTTTTCATTTTGGGATGTCATTGTGGCGGCTAAAAAACCGTGAGGGCATCATCAAATCCAATGCAAAGATGATTTCAGGCCCCAACAATCCCAGCTTAGGGGTTTCCATTAATTTTTACATTCTTCATTCAGTGTTTAGTCAAGGAGCCCACCGTCTTCATCTGGGAGTTTGGTCCAGTGCTCACATTCCTCACTCGTGGGCTCCCTACAGCAGTAACATTCCCCATTCAATGGTCTCAAACAGCATGCAAATTCTCCATAGAGAAATTGATTCCAGCACCCTCGTTTATGATTCAATTGAGTAGTTCGCAGTTCAGAGCAGAGTTTCTACTGAAAAGCCGCCATTCTAGTCTCAGTTGGCGTCTCTTTCTGTGTTACAAAATATTGAAACAAATGTTGTTATTTTCGAATGTTGTGTCGTATATAGGCTGTACCAAAAAAATGTAAACCTCACTTTAGAAAATCGATAGCTTACCAAATTCGCCTAGTTTACTTTGTGCTGATCAGAGCCTTCCTTGACTGTATGTGCTAGGAAGTATGAGAAGAAAACTTTTACTTCTACTATATCCTTCTCAAACTAAAATTATTCATATGAATTTCTTCGTAGCTTCAATTGTGCTTGCAAAGATTGATGAAATATGAGCTCAATTTGCCTGCTTTTTGGTGCGGTAAATTTGACGATAATAGTTTTCTCTGTCTCTGGTTCACAGAAAGAAATATTATATCTTCAAATGAAATATTCTCCTCACTTACACCTGATGGCTTCATTGAAAGATGAGCACATTAGATGAAACATTAGTAATGCTTGATATCACAACGGACTTCTTTAAATTGCCTTCACTTTTTCCACTGGATTACAGACCTACACTGATGACTCGCCGCGGTATTTTTGCATGCGCTTGTACATGTGAGAAAAAATTGGCAATCAACACGATGCTCTCTTGGCTTTGCTCCTGCGCGTGTGTCATTACAGAATTTTTGAACCAAGTAACCGCAATGATTGAGTAAAAGTTCGTACGTCGATGAAGGTAATGAGACAAAATGGAAGATTTTTACATCGACAACAGTCTTGAACATCGTCAGCAATTGTCCTCTTCAAACTCAAGGTCACATCTAAACTTTTCCATCTAGCGAATAGAGACTTGCTTCATAAATTAATACATAGAAAAGTTATGTCGTAACGATGCTCTTGCTTAAAGTTTTCCGCTTGAATTGAATGTGATAACGTAGCCCTGATCTTTCTGTTCACGATCTTTGGATAGTACTTACTCTAAAAAAAGTCTACTCAGGCCAGGTATAACAACAAGACGTTTGTGAAGGAATTTTTAAAAAATATTCTGTACTGAATCCCGCATATGAATATGATTTCTGCGCGCAAAATTTCCGAGAGGTCCTGAGCTGCTCGCTGGTAGTTTTCTTACGTAATAAAAGAGTAATGAACTTATGAATTGAACTGTTTTGATTTTGATCTTCTATTCGGTGAGCTGGATGCACTCCCATTTGTCCGCCTTAATTAGGTGGCTTTCTATTAGCGGGTTGAAAGCCAATTATCTCACTTCCAGGTCGGTAAAAACGTTTTCCTGCTTTGAAAATAAAAATACTTACCTTCGAGTGAGAATTTACCCTACGTCTGAATGGCCATAGTCCTTTCCAAATTTACGGAATGTAGTTTTGGGCGAGCAATAATTCGGCAATTTCAATCTGTACTAACGCAATAGTTTCGTAAAGCTTGGCGCGAGGCTCCAAAGTTTAGGCAATTTCACCGGCCGACGCCCACCGGCCGCGTCAGTGCCCCAAATACAAACACATTCACGAGCTTGCAGGAAGAAAAATAAAGTACAAATGCAGTGTTGTGTAGGAAGACGACGTTGTATTAAAACGACCCAAGATATGTACACGCCTTTTGGTAACGATTGGCAAATTGTGCATCTTGAAAAAATTGTAAAAATTCGTAGGAATAACGGATAAGAACATTTATATTTTATGCTTTTACATACAGGGCTAGAGAACATAATTCTCATTACGCCTCATTCCTTATCATGAAAAATGACTCATAAAATAAAACAAAATAATATGACACTCATAAAAATAAATTACTTGCTTTATGGACGTAAGTTTACACTCGTAGCAATTCGGAGGAACACTGCTTAAAGTTAGAAAACCACTAACACTTGGAGGGATAAAGTTCCATAAAACAAAATGTTCCACTCACATATATGTACACAGGAGACTATCTCTCAGGCAGAAAAAGAGCACGGGAGCAGTTTTTGCCCTTAATGCAAAACCAGGAATTACGAGAGTAAATATTGTAAGAATAACGTGAAGAAATTGGGACCAGAGGCTTACTTCAGCTGCTGGTCCTGGCTCTGTTGAATTCTAGTAATTGAATTCTAGCTTACACTACTGATTTTAACTATTTGCTAAAAAGTGCTAATGTATCACTGTTTATTTGCAAAGGATTGCCGACAAGTGTTTATTTACCTCCGTTTGATTTTATACAACCATTAACAAGGATTTATTTAAAACTTTATTTATAAATACCTATTTACAAATTTTTTCATAATCGGCTGTAGACTTATTCTTGTTAAAAAGTACTTGTATTCAAAGGGTCAATAAAGTAAACTGTATATTTTCAAACGTTAGGTAAGGAACGTTTTTTATAAATCTTATCTGAGAAATGGTAAATTACAAATGTTTAGTAACACACATTCATCAAAATTAACAAGCTCATTGACTAACGTTTGTTAATTATTGAACGTTCATAAACAAACACAATGAGGATCAGGAACTAACACAAGCAAGAGCAGGGAACTCACATTACTGAGGGCAGTGATTGTTCGATGCCAGGCTTACAATTTCACTTCTATAAGAAAGAGGCGCTGTGACTTCTGCATCCTACGCGGCAACTTGGCAAACAGTGTTTGAGTTTAGAGCTCCTGGTTAAACATCTGAGCTCATTGCGTCGAACTTTTATTTGATGATTAATTTTCAATCTTTATTTGAATAGTCACAAGTGACACAGAAATGAGGAGAGGGCGTACATACAGTTCTTTATAGGTATTTACTCCACCACCTAACATGGAAGGAAACACGTGGTAATTCTCACAGATTTATTCTAACAAATTATATCGAATGCAGCAGCAGGCGATGTACAGTGCCTGAGTAGCGAGCCCTGAACAAGGCTCTCCAACTCTAAAACCACGAGAGCGGAACATTCTGGGAATTCTAAAACATTAATGATGCATTACTCTAACAACTTGCAAATTGAGGTCGCCTTTGTGATTTCTAGCACAGATTTCCACCCGTGAGTTTTGTAAGCAAACAACAGAAGAAATTACGAGAAATTACAATTTACTCTGGACGAAGTCATTTTGAGGAGCTGGTTGATGCTGCCTGAACACGTAGATTTATTGCTGATGCTTCGACGAGTTGTGCTCTCCCAGGGGATGTTCTGGCTGGAGTAATTTTTTGACACACTTGCATGAGTCCAGAGGGAAGAGGTCCCTACATGGCGGAACATGGTGGGAAAATTGGCAGACAGGAAACGCTCAGAAAATTGAATAAAATAGCGAATTCGAATCGAATACTAGGGAAAATGCCCATGAAATGTCTAAAAAAATAGCGAAAACAAGTGGAATATTTAGGTTTTATAATTTTGTACCAAGTAAAAACACTGCATTAATTTTGGGTGTTACCACATTACCTGCGCTAAAGTTCATCGCGTACGTAGATTTCTTTTGAAAGTTTTCAAGTATTCAAGCTTTACTAACGCAGCAAATTTATTGGGAAAAGTATTTAAGTCAATAAGCTAAAGCGTAAATACATTTCAAATAATATCCCAGGAGATACACAATCAAAGCAAAGTCTTTCAAGTGTTATCATAGTCCCACTGCTTTGCGTCAATAGTAAATTTGATGAAGCATCAGATGTAACCTTTGCTGGAAATATAAGAGAAATAAATTCACAAAATTGAACACAAAGGCTCCTTACCACGGGCCGCCTTCTCACGAGTGTAGAGTTGGGGATATTTTTGAGGACTCAAGCCACGTAGCACACATCGTCTCACCTGCCCGCAAAAGAAAGTAGTATGAAATTAAATATTCTAGGGTAATTTCATCATGAAACACTTGAGATTACTTTCTATTCTAGAACATGAGGGAATTACTGCAGCTCCGGAATTACACATTATTATCTAAGTTGAGAATTATTATTTTTTTAAACAGAGATTTCGGGTTGGTTT
This sequence comes from Orchestia grillus, assembly GCA_014899125.1. Taxonomy (NCBI): domain Eukaryota; kingdom Metazoa; phylum Arthropoda; class Malacostraca; order Amphipoda; family Talitridae; genus Orchestia; species Orchestia grillus. Next base: position 9,931 of record VOMN01114235.1, on the reverse strand, counting down.
ATCACAGTTTACAAGCGCGAGAGCTGTGAACTGAGCGAAGTTATTCTTCCATTATATATTCAGCAACTTTTACACTGTGTTATTTTTACACTCATGAAAGCCTAATGAAATAGATTTAAATTCGTAGCAGGTTCAATTCAAAACACATTCAAATTCTTAGTATTAGTTTGTTTCACATGAAATGACGCATTTGAAAATGGAAGAAAATAACTCGCAAAGTGTTTATTTTAATCAAAATAAGATTCTTCCTTATCTATGACTTTGGTCAACATTTTTCTAAAGCATATTCCATCTTCAAAGAACTTGTCATCTTTTCACGAATAAACTGTAGAAATACTTCAGCTATACTTTCCTTACTTAAGAATGTTTTATCGCGAATATATAGTTCGAAGTGCTCGAACAAATTATAATCAGTGGGGAGAGATCATGAGAATAGGGAGGATGTGGCAAATTTTCATAATTCAGACATTGCAGCTTGTCGACCGTAGCTTTAGAAGTGTGGGGTCGTGCACTACCGTGAAGCTAAATTTATCCATTGCTATTCACCAGTCTTGGATGCTTCTTCTTCAATTTTTCATGCATGCGACCAATGTCTTGACAATAAGATGCTGCTGTTAAAGTATCGCCGTGTTGCAGAAATGAAACATGAATGACTCCCTTCACAACCACCCCACGGTGGCCATTAACTTTGCCGGGTGCAATGGTGGCTTCGGATGGCGTTTAGGCGACTCTTCTGCGTCTAGCGATTTCCCTGTTTTTTGCTGTTATCGAAGAGTATCCATTTCTAATCACATGTAATGATTCGATTCGAAGATGGATCTCGTTCGAGCTGAAAAGTTGATATAGGAACCTATTCCAAATACGGCATTTCATGTGAGACAGCTAAATACAGCAAGTCGGAACTCACATATAAGAAATTTTAACTAATTATGAAAAGTTAACTCACACGTACGCTTTCAATTCTCATCAGTACATAGGTAGGCCCAGATTTTCCCATTTTTCCCTCATTCTCTAGTCCTTTGCGTAATGAACTCATTTCTGTTTGCATGGTTCAATTTTAATTATCCAGGATTGGTCAGAATTTCTGGCATCATAATTATTTTTGTTGAGAAAGTTTTTCCACAAAGGAAACCCTGAAACGGCATTGATTAATCGTTGTTTCATTTCATTGGCTCATTGTAGGCCAGCAATCCTTCATTGGACCACATTGGTATTGACATGAGGGAACCAACACGGCATTGTCGTCTCACCTGAGAACTTGGTTTGAAAACTTCCCAAACGTACTAAATAATAGTGTGGAGAATAATCAGTCAATGCATCAGTAAACAGAGCATTGTATTACAGTTTCCCACATATACAATACAACCTATCCAATTTGAGATTCGTGAAGTAGAGTTTTATTTTTTGGTTTCAGAAACCGACGTTCTATCATTTGTTCACCTGTACACCGATCTAACATTATTCCTAGCTGGCGAAATCCGGCTCTGGCGCGATGAAATAAGTCCTGATGCCTCTCGTTCGTCATGGTCTATTAGACGATCGACTGCTTAGCAAGCGGCGCTTTTTTACAACTCAATCAGTATCGAAATTGTTGCCTTCGACGCAATTATTCTTGAGAAAATGTAAGAAATAGTGACTGTGTTTTCTGCCAGGCTTGTTGCAGCCTTGGGAGAGGTGAACTTTTATCGGGCGCCGTGCGGGCCTTCGTGTAATTGTCGACTTCCCGTTTTTTCTAATTTTCTGTTGGTATGAACGAACTTTATCAGTTTTTACATGCCTCGTTTTCCCATCGATCAGAAACGACTGAGAATAATGTACTAATCCTAGGAATTAAATTGAAAAATCTATAAGGATAAACAATATTTGCACTGAGTAGTGTTTCAGACAAAAAAGGAACTTCCCAACGTACCCTCGTTAGAATGATGTAATGCATTTTTACAAACTTCTTGAGGCTTTTTAAACATAAAGTTTGACATAGTTAACCAATTGTATTGCACAATTATCTATAATAAAATAAACGTACTTAAAAGTCTATGTTGTTATAGTATAAAGTCTTCCAGTTGTTCAATTAACATGAAAAATATCTTGTAATCTAGCGATATGAATTTAAACTGTAAATTCATCAATCTCATGTTATAAGCAGCACCCAATCAGTCTATAGCAGTAAAATGTCTCCTAGGTGCAGTTTCATTAGCTAGCAAATCTTGGAAACGCAGGGTGCGTCATTTGCTATTGTATAAACTGTAGCCATTGATTTCATGTGATAAATACTCAATTTAATTAGAAGCGTATACTTTGAATTTAAGCCGTAGTCTACTGCTCTGAACGAACGAAAAAGCTTGTGACATCTTGAGCCCTCGTAAAATTCATTCAATCATGAGCTATGGGCATATGGGCGACCAAAATAAGTACTTCTCAAATTTCGTTAACGAGCTCGTAGTTCTGTGATTTAGAAGAAAAACATTCATCTTGTAATTACACAGTAAGGTAAAATTGCTATGTTCACCGGGCCCGCTGACGGCTTCTGTCTTGCAAGCTATTAGGTGTCACTCAAAAATGATAATCGACAAATTAGGGAGCGCACCACCTCCCCCACACCCAGGCCTCAGGACCGGCCCTCACGACCCCGCGCTAGCCGCCCGCTAGTGTGCTAAAAATGGTGCCGTGCTACCAACGGTGCCGTGTCGAAAACAGAACACCGTGTTGTGAGCAGTCTAGTGCCAAAAACAGTGCAGTTCTCAAACCCTAAATGTAAGTAGTTTCAAGAAATGCTAGGGTAAGATTTAATCGGTACTATATACTTGCACGCTTTACATTGTTGTTGGTGTTAGCGCCCTAATGCGTGCCTAATGCGTGCCTCCACAGACGTTCTTTTAACAATCTTCTGCACTGATGAAAAAATAAGCACTTTTTTCAACTAAAAAACGTGGAACACCGTTCGAAGAGCCACAGCTCTTGGCACCGCTCCACACAACGAGACTGCGGCAGAAACAGACAGAGGAAGTAAGCGAGCGAGTTATAAGCGGCCATTAAAATAAGCCTTGGATTTTTTTTTGTCTCTCGTCGGTTGAAAAGTTTTTGTTTTTTGTGCCCAGCAAACTTCTGACATTAAATCATTACAGTATATTGCGAGAGAAACATTCTTCCTTTAAGTATTTGCAGTATATATTATCGCAAATTCTATACTATGAGCCCGCAGGTTCTTGAATGGTTAAAAGATTGTAGAATTCTTAAGACATTGTCTGTTCTCAGAGCAAATATTTAAGCTATAAAATGCATGCGTGAGATAAAGAAGAGATGAGCGGACGTTTCAGCAAAACGTATGGGATCGTTTGTTTGCTGCACGCTAAATTTTCTTACAATAAATAAAATACTCAAAAAAACTTAAGTATGAATTGACTGCGAAGATATGAATCCATGAAATGAGTATTCAAAATTCAGTATGAATTTAGAAAAACTTGGCCTGTGATGAAGAATACGAGACGCTGCAGGACTGTCGGTGGTGCGCACGAGACTTCATGGTCTACCTTGCGAAACATGTGCACTTATTACCTTCACAGTGCTGCGATCGAAATATAATGACGCAACAATGCAGTGCACTACCCACACCACCAAACCTAACCTAACTCACACCACCTAACCTAGCCTAAACTAACGTAACTTAACCTTACCTAACCACGCCTAACCACACCTAACCAAACCTAACTTACTAACCTAACCACACCTAACCACACTTAACCACACCTAACCACACCTAACCACACCTAATTACACCTAACCTAACCACACTTAATCATACCTAACTACACCTAACCGAACCGAACTTAACCTAACCTAACCACACCTAACCACATTTAACCTAACCTAACCCAACCTAACCTAACCTTCCGAAGCACGGGCACTTATTACCTTCCCAGTGCCGCGATCGAATGCGGTTCCGCATAATGAGAGAGGTAGGGAGGTCAGAGGATAGTAATTTTTACCTTTTGAACACTTGACGTTCCGATGAATGACGTTACGTACAGGAAATTGAGTCTGCTCTCTTACACTCTATGAAATACTGCATTAGGTATGATAATGCGCACTGCAGCAAAAACTCTGTTTACTGACACTGCGTGAGGTTTTGATACTGCAGAGTGCAAACACAGAGTCTGTTTGCTTACAGTCTATGGAAGACTGGGTGGGGTATAATATTGCAGGCTACATATCTTGATATTGCAGACTGCAGGCACAGAGTTAGGCAACAGATGACCGGGATGTCAAGGTGTGTTGAGTAGCTAAAGAAAGTGGCGAAAATTAACATAAAATGGAAACAGCTTCTGAATTAGCCTTGTCTGCCAAGAGGAATACTCGTTTGAATTTTTTACTTCAAAAAAGGTAGAACAGCAAAAAAATTTGGTAGTAAATTATGTATCGAGGAGGCGAAAATCCTTTTTTGACTAACTTTACTTAACCCTTCGCCAAATGTATGAATTTAAAAATCCCCATTCATAAGGATGCCGTTTGTTTTTCTTAAAAAGGTAAATGCAGCCCAATTGTAAATGTATAAGAACCTCCAGGTAGTATTTCGTACAAAGCTAAAAGCAGCCTTTGCGCCAAAATAATCAGGTTGTTACTGGGTTAAGAGAACGATACATAAGCGAAAACTGACAACGAGGCGATATTTCATCTCCGTCGCGCTTTGAAAAATTTGACAAGTTCCGGAACGGAGCCGCTTGTGCCGGCCGAGACGGAGCAGGACCTGCAGGGGCAGCAGTTATCAGATGAGCAGGTCCCAGCAGGTCACCTGTCTAACCCGAGGCAGGCCAAGTGCATTGCAATTAGACGAGGCTGCTGGCCCTAATGTTATCTTCGTCTTCTTGTGGCCGAGCCAAGCTTCTGATGGAGGCTTTTTCACGCAGCCCTCCTGCCGTAACCCCAACTGAAAAGTCAGATTCGGTGGCGAGGCCTCGTAGGTATGCGAATATCTCCCATGATAGGTCATGACTACAATGCAGCAGTGCCAAATCTGCCCGACGGCTTTCGAAAAAGTTATACATTTACCCAAAATGAAAGTTTTTTCTACTCCTTCTTTTCACGTTCAGATTTTGCTCATCGTAGTACGTACTTCCATTGTCTGTTGATCTCCTCTCAAATATCCCTAATAACATTGCAATACCGACGGTGTTACAATCATCATCACAATACAGAATATCCACCTCCAACATTAATCAACTTTTTACTACCACCACAAGCGTTATCGTATGCCCACGTGTGCATAAACCCAGCTGAAGCAATGCGCATTATTCGTACACTACGTAAGTCAGGTTGGTGCTAAGCATCATGACCAAATAGCACCAGTGTTGCAGGTCTTCACCATACACAGATAGTTTTGCACTGCGATGTGTTGAGAGTATCGTTAATATAAAGCATCATGCAATTGGTAAATATTGTAACTTGCATCCGCGAGGCTTGTGTCGGACGGATGTGTCAATTGACGACCTGGAGTTCCAGGTGTGCATCTCTCATGCTAAGTTCACACCTGTTGATCCTGTTAAATAATTGTCATTATATAAATTGATTGGGTCTTACGTCACACTCTAAAATATTTATTAAATGTTTCTGAGTATGACGTAAGCATGTATTTTGAAGTGCCGCTTGCCATGGTTGAAATGCAATCGACGCTACTTTTCGTAAATTGCCGAACGAATATTTTAGCCTACATTGCTCAAACTTAAATACCAAAATATCGATCAGATGATCTAAATACCTTTCCATTATTAGGTGATAAATCATGGGAAAATATTTTACAAGAGGTAAATGTTCAAACATTTTGTGACACAAAGAGAACTGGAATTCATTTGATTCATTTCGCTATAGCAGCATTGATCGAACGCAGCACAGATCGTGCTGTTGGTACAGATGGCAGTTTTCCTAATGCAGACATTACCGCATTTTTTCAAGATGCTGCTGTATGTGCGACGTCTTTCCGACGGACACTAAAGCCTTTGGCGAGGATGGTGGTACAGTATTGATGCAGCTGGTGGTGTTCTTCATGCAGACAATACAGCATTTCGTGGAGGTGATGCTTTTTGTACCGCTCTTAGGGCTGTTTATACAGACAATGTTATAGAGCGTGAGTAGCTGCTGAAAGTACTGCATGATGTGCACAGTCTCATACTTTGTGCCATCTTTACGACGCCGTGCACACGTCGTTGAGTAGCCGATCTCCCACCGCTGTGTGTGTCTGGTCGTACGTTTTATGATGCCAGCCAATCATGTGAAACGACATGAAACATCGCAGTAACTCGCGAGTGCTAAATATTACAAGTTTCTTATAGCCTCAGAAGATCCCTGAAAAATTCCGCGCACTATTGCAGCTACATCACCGGGACATCTTTGTTTTCTCGAATTGGAGATCTTATCTGTCATCATGGGTGGGTTATCATAAAATAAGACAGCTCGACGGTAGTTGAGAATCACGGATAAAATAGTCGCAAGAGATTCTGTAGAAAGCATAATAATTTAAAACAATCGCTGGTCGCCGATTACCCTGAACTGCCCCTCGTGCCAGGTACTCTCGTAAAATTAACCGGGACTGCATCTTTCATTACCGTTGCACAAAATTTATCTTCCTAAGGGGCCGCTCGGACTTTTAATTCTGCGCTGAACTCGCCTGTAATGAAGTCTATAATCACCAGCTCATCACCACAATTATTGTCTCATTTTGAGTTATTGACACTAATACCATCGTCTTCTCGCTAGCCGAACGTTGTAGGGAAAGTGGACTGGTGCGTACTTTCGATAATCGCTCAAGAATTCTCCATTTTTTCCCTTCCGATATTAGAAGTTTTAGGGAAATTAGTGCCTAGATTTTGGCGGTGATTAGCGGTTAAATTGATTAAAATCGGGCGGAGAGGGACGTGGGGGCTGGTTACAAGATGGAGAGAAGAGAGCGCGAATACCGAGCGGAGCAGCAGGAAAAACGGCTCGGGCATATATTTCTAAACACGCTATCGAGAGGGTGAAAACTTAATGGAGTACAGATTCTAAATATCGTGAAAGGGTGTATAAAAATAGCTAAATGAATATTGAAAAAATAATGATGCGTAAAAAAATAAAATAGAGGTAATACACGTGTGAGAACAGAGGAAAAACATAGAATAAAGAGTATTGTTATTACTCTAATTAAAATGTAGAAAGTTAGTGTGTGGCTGACTAAAGCCTGTAATTAATAAGACAATGAGTTGTTGTAAACGTGTTACTCCTATAGATACGTATAAATCTACACTCATGCGCATGAAAGTGAGAACGGTATGTACCTCTACTCCCATACGTGTTTCTTTTTGTTTAATAAATTCGAATATCGAAGATTATTAGTCTTCGCTGAAATATTTTAATAACAATGCTCTGAATCAGAAATATCACATGCATAACTAGAACATGCAGAACTAGAACATGCAGAACTAAAATATACAGAACTAGAACATGCAGAATTAAAACTTGCAGAACTAGGACATGCAGAACTAGAACATGCCGAACTAGAACATACAGGACTAGAACATGGAGAACTAGAACATGGAGAACTAGAACATGCAGAACTAGAACATGCAGAACTAGAACATGCAGAAGTAGAACATACAGAACAAGAACATGCAGAACTAGAACATGCAGAACAAAAACATACAGAACTAGAACATGCAGAACAAGAACATGCACAACTAGAACAAGCAGAACTAGAACATGCTGAATATGAACATGCAAAACTAGAACATGCAGAACATTGACATGCAAAACTAGAACATGCAGAACTAGAACATGCAGAACAATAACATGCAGAACAAGAACATGCAGAACTAGAACATGTAGAACTAGAACATGCAAAACTAGAACATGCAGAACTAGAACATGCAAAACTAGAACATGCAGGCTCACTGGGGTTCTTCACGTATCGCTGAATTGCAGGCGTTGGCACGCGTCTAAGAGCCTTGACTGAATATGCACATGAATTATCTACAAATGAACAAAAAGCATGAAAGTTTTGCGTTGATTTAATTGGCCAATGTGATGCACGATGCACGCAAACCCCTCGCCTCCGCACCCAGGCTGTGACGCCAACATCGAGGACGAAGAATAGCTTGGTTCTTGGGAGCAGGCAGCAGTCTAAGGGTCAAGTTCTAACGTTTTTCACTATTCATCATTGCTCTTACTATGAAATTATCCTCAGTAAGTTCGGTGCTTAGAACCAGCCGAGAAACGTTGGCAGCAAGTTTTTGCAGCTTTGCGGGAAACTCTGTTTTAAAGAAGACACGAAGAACAAACTGAAAAAAGGGAAAAGTGCAATGAAACAAAGATACTGTTCTTTTAAATTGGCAATACAGGATTCATTTGCAAATTAATTAAGAATGGAGAAGATGAGCTACACAGCAGCACCAAGGATGACTTCTGACTTGTCCTGCACAGAGACAACGAGCTCAATTGACCGCGAATTTTCTAAGCACTCAAAAAGGATCCTGGCAATAAAGGATTCGACTTAAAATCTAAGCAGAATAGGTGTGCACGGACTCGTAACGTATGGGCTCTGATGCAGCTTTCTGGCATCAGGTCTAACATATTAGGTGTGGCTCCACGTCCTCCCGCTCAGTCGAGTGGAGTCTGGAGTGCCAATGATGGAAGTGGAGGCGGAGGCGGAGTGGAGTATGGAGTGCCAATGATGGAAGTGGAGGCGAAGTGGAGTATGGAGTGCCAATGATGGATGTGTAGGCAGAGTAGAGTATGGAGTGCCAATGATGGAGTGGAGGCGGAGTGGAGTATGGAGTGCCAATGATGGAAGTGGAGGCGGAGTGGAGTATGGAGTACACATAACGGATGTGGAGTAGCGAATATGCCTGAAAGAGAGTCGGAGGGAGTAGAGGGGTGGGGTGTGGGGATGGACCGCAAAGTAGAAGCATTAAAGTCGGTAATTTTAATGCAGGGCTCGTTAAAAAGCTGTCTCGTCAGGCCGCCCAATGATGAGACGATGTAATTACTCGATGCGATGCGCCCTAGCGGGAATATCACGAGTCCTAGCGGAATATAGCAGCCCTAGCGGGAATATCGGGAACGAGACTTCTTGTCGCTGATATTCTAGGGATGAGCGATCAATGCTCAGCGACTTCAAGCCATTTTTCAAAACTGAGCTCGCCGAGTTTTTTTGCACGTCATTCTAACCCATAAACTATGATTTAAATCTTGAAGTTTTTCTGATGGTATAAAATCGTGAACACAGGTAATCACGGCAGCCTTTGGAAGCTTCACAATAAATGCTGTATGAATCATTTTTGAGGCACTGATTTGTTGCTCATAATTTAGTGGCACCATATAGCTTCTCTTGATTTCAGTAAATTTAGATAATTTGAAAAGGTTAATAAGCAATGCACTTTTGTTGAAAAAAATCAGTTAAAACACTTAATGATTTTTTTGTTTTTCTTCAAAATTAGATTTTTTTCCCCAAAGGTAAACAAGCTCTAAAATTCCCACCGGCGGTTGAACTGGTTTTGTTATGGAAAACAAACAAGCGCAGGCCGAGCACAACGCTATCAGTTACAAGAGCTTAAAGAAGCCGTACCTGTACTCAGCGNGCAGGCCTAGCACAACGCTATCAGTTACACGAGCTTAGAGAAGCCGTACCTGTACTCAGCGCTCTTATTCTTCCGAGCTCATGGCCCTCATGAGCGACGGAGGCTCGAGTTCCTAAGTCCAGCCTGACAGTTCACACTAATTCCCTCCTTACACCTCAGGATTTACTTTTCCCGCCGGGCAGAGCGTCAGGCAGAGGTACATAGCACGGACCATCGCTGCGGATAAGACGGCCGAGCTGAAGCGATAGGATGTCACCGGGGCCCCTGCTGCGGGCAGTGAGTGGCGAGAGCGAGGGGCTTCAGAGCCACGGATGGTAAGTAAGGGTAGCCCT
>VOMN01114234.1:0-13910 GCA_014899125.1 Orchestia grillus | reverse complement strand
CACCAGTACCTGCTGCACCAACACCAGTACCTGCTGCACCAACAACCGTACCTGCTGCACCAACAACAAGCCACCAAGACCCAGCCTCTAGCAGCAGGAAAGGCAACAAGACCCACCGAGAGTGTTGAAGAGCTGCTGCTGCTTGACGTCATACCGCCGCCTGAACATGATGTTGTCACGGAAGGTGCGGTTCACGTCCAAGTCTATCTGGCGCACGTCGGGGGACCAATTGCAGCCCCGCTCCTTCATCTCCTGAGTGGGCAACACAAAGTGAAACAAATTGTAAGAATATACCCCACTCCAAGATGTATTGACCACAAAACACATGTGTAAACCAATTAACTGTACACTAAAAGAATAAAATACAAAACGCAGTGACAGGTAAGATTTTCTAGCAAGTACTTCTGATCACAGATATACTTTCTGCAAGAGGAACAAATCTTGCTTTGAGGTGCAGCAGCAGTACAGGAACAAATGCATGAAGAGACAAAAACTACACAAACACATCTCCAAAAACTTGAGCAAAAGTACAAATAGTAGAAGTAGCTGGTAGTTATAGTAGTATAGACTGCAGCGCTTCAGTATCTCAAACTAAGTTGCACCGATTGAGAAGAAACATAAAAAAAGGCCACTCCAAATACAAAATGAGCAGCTTTACATACAGAAGGAACAACTTCACTCACAGAAGGAGCAGCTTCACACACAGAAGGAGCAGCTTCACACACAGAAAAAGCAGCTTCACACACAGAAGGAGCAGCTTCACACACAGAAGGAGCAGCTTCACACACAGAAGGAGCAGCTTCACACACAGAAGGAGCAGCTTCACACACAGAAGGAGCAGCTTCACACACAGAAGGAGCAGCTTCACACACAGAAGGAGCAGCTTCACACACAGAAGGAGCAGCTTCACACACAGAAGGAGCAGCTTCACACACAGAAGGAGCAGCTTCACACACAGAAGGAGCAGCTTCACACACAGAAGGAGCAGCTTCACACACAGAAGGAGCAGCTTCACACACAGAAGGAGCAGCTTCACACACAGAAGGAGCAGCTTCACACACAGAAGGAGCAGCTTCACACACAGAAGGAGCAGCTTCAGAGTTCTTCCACTGCCAGAAGGAAAATATTTAAGGATGACACAAATACCAGACCAGCCCACACCTGCACACCCAGACTGGCCAGTACCTGCACAACCAGACCAGCCCACAGTTGCACACCCTGACCAGCCCACACCTGCACACCCAGACCACGCAACACCTAAACCCTCACGTCATATTTGTGTTGTTGCTGCTTCTTGAGTTCATCAAGGCCAAGCAGCTTGGTCCAGACATAGCCTCTGAAGCTGGCAGGGATGCCCTTGTAGATCCTGTTGTAGAGCTTGTCGCTCACCTGGTGGTGGCTGGGCACGTCCTTACCGTGGCTCCCTCCTGTACAGTACCAGCTTTGTGTTAGTTCCTTATGTAGTGTCAGTAGCTCTGTGTCAGCTCCTTATGTGGCATCAGTAGCTCTGTGTCAGCTCCTTATGTGGCATCAGTAGCTCTGTGTCAGCTCCTTACGTAGTGTCAGGAGCTCTGTGTAAGCTTATGTGGTGTCAGCAGCTCTGTGTCAGCTCATCAACCATAAAAGCAGCAAAAGCATCACCTATTACTAATTCGATAGTGGTAACCACATCAATGAGGTCTCAACAGCTATGGAAATATCAAATTCAAAGCAACTGGAAGTAAAAGAGTATTATTACCCACATAATTAAAAACACAAGCACTGTGCCAAGCAGACCATCAACAGCACCACAGCAACACCTGCACATTGCAGGATAGCAGCCACTAACTCCATACAAGGGCACCACACACATGCTAAGCTCCAACTTCAGAATAGGGCACCACACATGCCACACTCCAACTCTAACTCCCTGAGATGGGCTGGACAGTACAAAACAATACCATTCACGTGATTTTCCCTACCTACACCCCCACACATGATTTTCATAGCCATACCCATACCATGTGCTTCCTGACTCACACCCAAAACACAAATGAAGATAATACTACAGTCTCTTTACATGATAGGAAACTCCAGGTAGGCCATCATATTTTTGCAATTTCTACAATTTTAGTAGCTGATAATACAAAGAACTTTTCAAACACAAGCAGCTATACACATTCTCAAGAACACCAGAGGTACCAGAACAACATCCTAATACACATTTAGCTGTAAGTAGACATAGGCCCAAGTGGTAGCACTACAACCAACATGTCTCACCAGATCTGTGCTTGACATTAGGGCCATGATACTTATTCCATGACTTTTCCATCTTCTTCCACTTCAACATGCGGTTTGCCTCTACTTCAATGCTGCGCTCTTCTTCTTTAGTATGGGTCTTAGGCAAGCGAGTGTCACTGCACAGTTGCAAGAACAAATCACATTGCTCACCATCAATTATATTCACTTCACTAATTAGTCATATAGCTCAATCTGGCCTGCACAAGGCTTTACTACTAGAAAGAACATTAACCCTTTTCATGTTACATTGACACTTCTTACATAATAATGGTATTCAAGCTTCCAAAAACATTGACACTTCTAACTTGAAAATGATATACAAGTTGCCAAATTACACAAACCACAGATGCAGTTTTAAAAAGAAATTGTCACATATTTGACAGCCCAGGCACCATTGTACTCAACTTAGATGATTTGTTCAGTCAAACATAGCAACACAAATGACACAAAAACTGCAACTAACACATATATACCTAATAATACAGCTTGACATATAAACCAGTATCATTAGAGAAAAAGATACGAGGAAGCTTTAATCTTTACCTTAAGCCCATACTTCAATGAGTTTCAAGAACAAAAGTGGCCGAAGCATTATTGAGTAGTTATTCAGTTGGCAAATCACAAAAAATGTCAATTTTCCTCATGGTATAGATAATACTACACACAAAAGAAGCTTCCTCCCACTCCCAACAAGTGGATCTTCCGAGTTCTGCAAATCCTCCAAGAGTACCAAGGCTCTAAAGTGCATCAGAGTATAATTACACAGGGTGACTACCTTGCATTGATCCAATGTAGTGGAGGGTGACTACCTTGCATTGTTGCAATATTATTGAAGGTGACTACCTGGCATTGTTGCAATATTATTGAAGGTTACTACCTTGCATTGTTGCAATATTATTAAAAGTGACTACCTGGCATTATTCCAATATTGTGGATGGTGACTAAATTGCATTAGTACAATTATGATGAGTGTGACTTCCTTACATCATTACAATATAGTGGAGATGACTACCTTGCATTAATTTAATATAGTGGAAGGTGACTGACTACCTTGCATTGCTACAACATAGTATTGAATTAATGCAATAAGCACTAGCTACAGTGAACCACACTTAATTTACCCTTGATGCCTTTATTCACCTTCAGTTCACAAAGCATAGCATACATTGTAACTGGGGGTTGTATTAGCTACTTTGGTAGTACCATCTTCAATGCTCCTTTTGTGCCAATTTTTCTGGTTTAATATTTATTATAGCAACATTTTTTATTGCACTTACATTGTATTATTTTTTTGTTCATGCTTGTTATTTAATTTGATTTATATTATTCCATTTGTCATTTCTTTAGATCAAGCTTTGTTAGTTCTCTGGTAATTTGTATTCTTATTTTTCTGTTTGTTTAGTGAATAAATTCCAGTTCATGTTCTTATAGTTAAGATAGATAAATGTTGTGTTCTATTAATTAAACATTTTCGGTTTGAACTACTTAATGTTTATTAATTACTTGAGTAATATATATGTTGTAAATACTTTATTTCCCATTTCAGTTAAGATAAAGTTTTAAGTTGCCTCATTTGCTTGTGGTTGTGCTTGCAGCAAGTATTGTTAGGCTCTGTTGGTTTATCCTTCCATTTGCATGTTAGATCCCTTAGTATCTCAGGTTCTCTCCATTTGGTTCCCAGTCACTCAAAAGGACAGGTAATGAAATTAATTTTTTTTAATTCTTTTCAGCAGTGTTCCATCATCACATGTCCATGTTCTGTTAGTTTTATCTAGAATATTTTCCTTTTATAGGTTATTGGTTGTTCTATACATTCCTAGAGTACTCTTTCCTAGAGTTTATTATCCTGGTGTTCCATGTCCCATGGTTTAGCTCATTGCCACGATTACCTCTTTGTTTAGTTAGGACTTTCCAGCAGTCAGTTGCAATATCTAGGACCAACTTCAGTCGTATTTACTTCTCAATAGTGAACTTGGTAAATTACAATTTCATTCTCCTTACTATTGGTTGTTGCCACATCATTCAAATAAGCAGATAATGAGTTTATCTCACCTGCGGGAGACAAACGGCAACAGTGTCTTGTAATTAAGGAGTCAGAGTTGGGATTTGGAGCAGGATATTTTAGAGTTCTAGGGGTTAGGGTGAAAATTTTTGGAATCCTGGGACACAGAGTCTACAAAATATTGAGTCAGATCTTATACCTTCTAACTCTACAGCCCTGGTTACAAAGATAAATTTGAGAAAAAACAGCATACTTATAGAACATTGCTAGAAATGAAGTAGTCGTGGAATAAAATGCACACAAAAAAGAACTTCTATTAATTCCAACATGTAGACATGTGTGGTTTAAACTTTTTTTTCCAAGGGAAGTACTCTGCAGTCCGAGAAAAGTGATTTCTTTTAATAGCCATGTTTGCTCTGCCTCCCAGATGATATGCAAGAGCATCTAGCAGAAGTCTCCCATCATGCTGAGTTTCCAGAGGCTTTGTTAGTTACTCTCCATCTTGGAAGAAGTAGAGAAAGTAAATTTTTGAGTGACATTTAGCATCTCACATCCTCATTAGACTGTAACAACTTTCTGCTACACTTTCGGTAATTTAGCATCACTGTGTTATCATGGTACACCGACTGCAATGCTTCCCATAGTCTCAGTTTTTCAGGCAAAGAAGCTTGTTAAAGTCATTGTCCTCCAGCACCTCTCAGAGCTGAGGTCAGATAGAGATGCCCTCTTTGAGCTCAGCAGAACTCAGAGCTAGGAATAGAGCACCCAAGTATTTGAAGGCAGCACCATTTTTATCTATGGTCTTCATAAAATTCATTTGTCCAAGCTTGATGAGAAGAGAAGGAAGAAGCACCTTGTTCACATCCAACAAAGGACTATCTTAGAAACTGAGTTCATCAGGAACAGAAGGGCTTCTAGACCACCAGTCCTTTAGCCTGTAGTGCATGGACACAGCGAGACTGTCCCAGACAGAAAACATAAGAGTACAGCAGATGCTAGCCTCAACAGACTAAAATAGAAGAAAAGTGGTCCTGTACTGTTGGGTCGATAGATGATGTAAAATGTTTTAAAAATTTCAAGTACTTGCCTGCCTAAAAGAAAGTTCAAACTCAAATATTTGGAATTATACTTTAAGCTTGACAAAGTTAGGTATATTCAGATATTCTAATTGTTCTACAGTTTGTTGGAATGAAGAGCTTTGAATCAAGTTTCAACTGTTCTTTGCCAAGCTTGCTGACATACCCATACAGAGCTCAGTATATATTTTTTAAAGAACACCAATCTTTCAATTACTAACTCATTAATGGTGTACATAAAAATCTACCAGAAAAACTAGAGGAGAATAGTGGCAACTGTTTTTGTATCTGCAATTAGCACCCCAAACTCATCTTAAAGCAACTATTGTTATGCTTGCTTCTATTTTGACTATTATTTATTATTTCTTGCTTCTATGAAGCAGGCAAAAGCATCTGTGAAGCAGGCAAAAGCAGTTCACAGATTTTCTTGTAAGAAGTGCAGGCACTAAATCACTAAACACACAACACAATTATTGCTCTTTATAAAATGAGCTCAGAAGAAAAGCATAGCATTGATCTAATGAATTCCAGAAATATATGGAAGCTGCTGTAAGCCAAATAAGAGATACTAGCTCATATCCAGAATGAAAACTACATTTTGGCAGATTCTCCCAATGATGGTGGTTACTCACAATAGCCTACACAATATTAAGGGGAGAACAATGAAGGAATACTACACAGAAAAAAGCAAATAATATTGAGATGAAACCCAAAAAAATAAGATTGTTATATGAAATGGCATACCTATTCTAAATAGGAAATAACTTACTGGATGAAGCCCCATTTGTCAGTGACATGGTAGTCCTCATACTCTGGATCTTCCCAAGGAGGAGCAATTTGTTCAGGTCCTTCATTGTCTCCTTTAGTTCGACCTTTGGCATACTTGTTCACTATTGCTTCACGCTCGGCACGAGCTCGATCCAGCAGCTCGGCCTCGCTCAGGCCTGATGCAAAAATGACTTGCAATTATGTTAATACAAGTTATCACATAAAACAGTCTTCTAGCATATAAATTTGCACTTAACTACATATCCTTTAACAAAACAGGTAAATGGGTTGTTACTTGATTCAAATAACAGTTACTTCATAAGAGGAAATTCAGTTTAATAAATATTCGAAAATAGCAAATAATTTCACTATTCACATGCATCAAAAACATTGACAGTAAAATAAATTACCACCATCCTGCTTTCCATGCACCAAACAAAAGACAACATTTGATTACAAATGCAATGACATAATACAGAAAAGTAACCCCACTGTGAATCATTTCTATTACAACTGCATGTAGTTAACTGCTAGAGGTCTAGAGTGTGTCATACACACATGAGCTCCAGAATGTGCAGTGAACACAAGAGCTCCAGAATGTGCAGTGCACACAAGAGCTCCAGAATGTGCAGTGCACACACGAGCTCCAGAATGTGCAGTGCACACAAGAGCTCCAGAATGTGCAGTGCATGCAAGAGTTCCAAAATGTGCAGTGCACTCAAGAGCTCCAGAATGTGCAGTGCACACAAGAGTTCAAAATGTGCATTACACACAAGAGCTCCAGAATGTGCAATGAACACAAGAGCTCCAGAATGTGCAGTGAACGCAAGAGTTCCAGAATGTGCAGTGAACACAAGAGCTCTAGAATGTGCAATGCACGCAAAAATTCCAGAATGTGCACTGCACGCAAGAGTTCTAGAATGTGCAGTGCATGCAAGAGCTCCAGAATGTGCAGTGCATGCAAGAGCTCCAGAATGTGCAGTGCATGCAAGAGCTCCAGAATGTGCAGTGCATGCAAGAGCTCCAGAATGTGCTATGCACACAGGAGCTCAAGAATGTACCATGCATGCTAGAGCAACAGAATATGCAGTGCTTAAATTATGACAGAACGTGTTGTGCACCCATTAACTCTAGAATGTGTTGAGTATGCATGGGCTCAGCAAAATGAATTTCAAAATAATAAACAGATGGTGCAGGGAGGGTTGAAAGGCAGGTAAAACTTTTGTTCAACACTACACTAGCAGCCCACAACATGTTTTTTCTATTACACTGGCAGCACACAACATGTTTCCTGTTGCAATAGCAGCACACAACATGTTTCCCATTACACTAGCAGCACACATGTTTCCCACTACACTAGCAGCACACATGTTTCCCACTACACTAGCAGCACACATGTTACCCACTGCACTAGCAGCACACATGTTTCCCACTGTTTTCTTGATGGGAAAAACACGACAACAATACAGAAGACTTCATTGGGTGGTCTGACCTTTAATGACTCAAAATTTACTAATTATAAAAAGTTTTATCAATTTTTTCTGATGCGTAAGATAAGCACTGATGCCCTACAGAAAATGACCAAAATTAAAAATGCTTTAAAATACCTATTAGGGTTGCAAATAATAGAAATCAGATTCATGAATGCCTTAATACAAGAAAGTGCATATGTCTAATTCAACACATAAAAAATTTCACAAGTCAACATTGCCAAGATAAAGCATTAGGAAACAAGATCCCAGCAGAGTTGCCAAGGCTTTTAAAAAGGAGGCCACAAGAAGATTTAGAGGGAATTCAATTACTAATACAATAGAAGATTTAATTATACACAGAAAATTTGAGCATTACTTCAACATAGGTTCAAAATAAATGAAGTGGAAACTTTATCTGTAACTTAACTTTCCATAAACATTTCTATTGCAATGACTTCAAAATGTGTGAGCATCTAAACCTACACTAGAAAAACAGAATTTGATAGATGAAATTCTAGCAACAGTCCTAAGCATGCTAAAAACAATAACGAAGAATCCTCATTGACATCAGAAATTTTCATAACCATCCAAAAAAACAAGAAAAAAAACGCAATACAAAAAATATGCAACAAAGAAAGCCTAACTGTACACACAAATTAGCACCCATGTTGGAAGTGATGGGTACAGATTCTACAAAGCAACAAACAACACAAATCTACAAAGCAAGAAAGAGGTACATTCATAAATTCTCCTACAGTTGAAGTTTAACCCTAGAAGAATCAATGCTAAGAAAAGTATTGGACTCTTTCAGGAGGCTGCTGCTAGTTTTTCCTATAGAGCTAAGTATAGCCTTACCTATTGCATATACAGGTATATTGAACTGCAGCTGATTTTTTACACAAAGCTGGCTGTAGTTATACCACAAAAATAATCTGAGTGTTTCAAGATTAATGCTTTGCTAAATTTTTTGATCAAACTTGTTTATAGATAAAAGCACAATTTACATAATAAGATTTGAAATTTACATACAAAAGAAAAGAGTTTATAAGACTAACCAATAGAAAAATTTTGGGCACAGTATTGACTTACAGAGTACCTAAATAAGAAGCAAATTATTCATAATGGACATGAATAGTAATGTGCTGATTTCAAAAGTTTAACCAATGCCAATTCATGTTTTTTGTATATGTAAATTTTTTATTATTTTTAATTTTAACACTTTAAGTGCGGTTCTCCACACAGGTAAAATTTCATGTTGGCAATTATTTCCGTTGCGGATGTAAAAATGAAGGATTTTGTTTTCACAAATTTGGTTAGGCTATTCATTTTCCTTCTAATCTAAACTAGCTTATTCAAATAATGAACACAAATTTCATGAACACTTACAAATTTGTATTCCTATGTGTTGGCCCTTTGGTTACGTTAGGTTAGGTTAGATGATCGCGTGACCACATATGGCCACGTCGCGCTTAAAGTGTTAAACCAGCTTATCAAATCCATAAATTGAAATTCTTAGTTATTTTTTGAAGACTCAACTGATAAGACACAATTATAATGGAGTTTGTAAACCCATTATAACCATCTACATGAGCCACAGTTTCTGACTGATGGCATTTTCAAATCATTACAATATTGACCAAAATGGAATGTGTCAAGGCCAGCTTCATTAGAAAGAAATAGGTGCCTCAATGCTTCAAGAGGAAGAAATATCCAACATCTCACTTCATTTGTAATATCTGCACTTACTTCAGGTGCATCTCACTGCACATTTTTGCCATGTTAATAATGATTACACTAAGAGAAAATGACACCACTATTCACTGTGATGGCATGGAAACTCTAATGAATGACATTAGCTTGTCACCATGACCGCCGAAGTAGCATTACCAAAACAAGTGAACACATACAAATAGTGTGTACAGCATTTGCTCAAAAATAGTTGATTGACTGTTTGTCTTTCAAATTTGAAAGAATTATTTCGTCAATGAATATTTTTAAATTAAAAGCCCCATGTGCGTGCTTGTTTAACATAAGACTTGTGTAGCAATAGCACATTAATGAACATAAACAGTTTTCATTAATAGTGAAAACATGGAAAACACAAAAAAATATGTTTTGGATAAATATGGTTCCATCAGAAAAAAAGAACTGCTGAGCAACATCAAAAATAAATCTATAGAAAAGAAACTGCATTTGAACAGATATTTTAATAAAATCTACAAATTTCCTCCAAAAAACTGCCATTAGCTTTGATTACAGCTTTGATCCAGCTCTGAAACCCAGAGGAAGCTGAGTTTATTGTTTCCCTAAGAAAATTCACAAAGTTACCTTAATCCTGGGGATCAGCTGTGCTTTTACATTAAAATAGAATAGAATAAAACATGGTAACAGCAACAAGCCAGGTGACCAATGCTTAGGTTTCTACCCAAGATCCAACATTCTCTGGGGAGATGTGGTCCATTTAAATCTAACCAAGATTTCATTCAAACTGTACCCCATACATATTAGTCTATTGGGTTCAGGTCTAGGGAGTTGAGAGGCCAAACATTGTGATAGATGAAGTCAGAAATATTCTGACAACCATTCTCTAACTTTCCCCAGAGGTGCGGCAAAGAGTTTAATCCTACGGCTATATATATGGTGTACTATTGTTATCTAGGGTTTAACTAGTGTTTAGCAAATCCGCATGGCCATCTGCATTGAATCTGAGACAACCATCACCCTCGGTGGAGACAATATGTGAAAACCTTCTATTGTTGAGGAAATTTGGTCTGCATGTCATGAAGTGTATCCTTTGGTCTGTAAGCAAGTCATCTGTTATTTTGAGTGTTGTGTTTTTGATCCTGACAAAAAAAAATTCAGGTTGAGGAGAATGTTTCACTTTGTTCAGAAGTTTCCTTGCCTTAGTCAGATAATTTTCTTGAGTCTTTTCAGTGAGCAGTTGATCTCTATGATGGTAGTGTGAGTAGCTGCCAAGTTCTTCATTGAGTGCCACTTGCATGGTAGAGGGTGAAACATCCAATTCACATACCAAAACATGGGGTAGTCACAGCATCTGATGCCAAGAGGGTCCTGAAATTTTTTTTATCCTGATTTCTGATCAATTCTGCAGTACAAATACAATCAGAACATCCTTAATGATCCTTCCTACTAGCCACAGCCTCATAGTCTCCATACAATTTGCCAATTTATGCCTTATTATTTTTTACAGTGTTCAAGAAGCAATGAGCAGCAATCTTTATTTCATTATTTTATGACATGCAGAGATCACCATGTTATAGATTATTCTCTTTTAATTTTCAGATAGTTTTTAGTTGTTTGCTCTTGCTACCATCAGAAATTTGAATAAACTAGATACAAGCTTTAAAATGACATAAAGTATGACTAAATATCTCCAACCAATCTGAAAAATAGAAAATGAAATTACTGTCAAATTTACCCTCAACACTCTGTACTTACAAACAGACAATAATAAGCTTCAGTTTTTGTACACACTAATAACAATGACATGTTATATGGCACATGTTATATCCAAATAACAAGTGTGCTTCAACATTCACAGATGTTCAGTGATGCATATTCAAACCAATAAATGAAATTTCCACAACTCAATGAGTAACAGACCTATTAAAGAGGTAGAAAAATAATGAGACCATGGCCTCACTATCACTAAAGTCCTCAAATATGACAAGTAGGTAGATAAATGTCAAGAATACCAGAATTTTAGGTTTCATCACTAGAAATTTTGTGAATCTAAAGACATAATACTACCTCTTTATGAACCACAAATCTGGTCATGCCTGCAATATGTTATACACCTCTGGCCTCTGACCCTACAATGAGACATGAATAAAATAAAGTCAATTCAGCACAAAGCAATAATAATAATGATCCCTGATCTCTACAACCTCAGCTACAAACAATGACTTCAACAGCTAAAACTCATCTTACTTGAACAGAGCAGACAACACAAGTAACTAATAGAGACCTACAAATAGCTTCATGTCAGCAATTAACCCAGAGGGCTCTTTGAGAGGGACAATATCTCTATGTTTTATGTTTGTACATGAATACTGGCCGTGAAACTTTTTTAAAAATTCTCTAAAATACCTAAACTCTGAATTTTTGAATGGCTAAAATTGTTAGAATTAGGAACCAGCTGCCTGAAAACACAGTCTCTAAGTCTCTACTAGCACTGTCAACATATTAAAACCTATCTCAATAAATCCTGGTGTTGAGAAAACCCCAAGCATTTTGAACTCCTGATGTGGAGTCCTAACTTGAGAAATTCTTAAAATGATGCTAAGAAAACTTGGGTAAATGATATGGTTCTAAAATTTTAAAATATGCACTTTTCATGTTAAATTAAAATGAAAATTCTGATGTCTGTACAAGAAAATTGATGACTGAGTGTGATTTCTTTATTCCTGAATGCATTCTTTTTCCTCTGCATGGGTAGAGTGGTTAGAGGTGGTGATGGTGGTTACAGAACCAAGGTGATTATATTACCTGATTTTTTGTCTGTCCTGCCCTCCTATTCCACTGTTAATTTTTTGCCTGTGTGTGATTGGTGTCTCACGGCACAAGACTTGGGGAGAAGCCCAAGGATGGGCCACCATGCTTGCTTCTGTTGCCATTATCTATTCTGTTCTGTTTTATTCTACTCTATTCTCATACAAAATCAATATTATTTCTGTTTTTCATAGCATTATAAATTCATTTAAATTATAGAAGAAATCAGTATTGGTAATTTTTACATCATGGGTCAATGCTAATTCCTGCCAAAAGTGTAAATGCAGATACCCACCAATTTAGTGGCAAATCACTAGACATGAGCACAGAAAACCAAGAACAAAGCACCAAATCAGGGGAACTGGATACCCAATAAAGAACATGAATCAGGGCTAAGCATCTTCTTGATGTCCTCAACAAAGAGTGCTGAAGCTGGTAAGAAAAATACATTCAATCAATAATAATTCAGTCAAGAGCATGATACCTTAATCACCTATTCTGGTTTTGAGTATCCCTCATTGTATTACTCTCATTGCATTCTTGATACAAATATGCAATAAAATATGAGGTTAACAATGACCAATTTAAGGTTAGACATGAAATCCTAAAATTTAAGCATATCTTTGATACTCACCAGCATTCATGCTGAAGGAGCTGCAGCACAGGTCTGCTACACCAGGAACATGGCAATGGTCAATGAATCAGTTTCTCTATATGGAAAAACCTCCAAATAGTGAGTTTATTGTTGGCTATAGATATCTAGCCATGTAAAAATTATAATATTTACAGAGACAGTTATTTTAGAGGTTATTACATTCCAACTTGACACTTAGAGTCAAACTTTTTCAAACATTTGCATGTGACAAAATACTGTTGAAAGTTAGAAAATAAAAAAGTTAATACCTATAGATCAATTTACCTCAATTATCATGACTTAGCTACTCTTCATTCAATTCCATACTTGTATAAAATACACAGGTCATTTTTCAGAAATATTTATATCAGTTTTATATATTAAACATATACAAATTCATGAATACTTTCTCAAATTTTGTCCAGAATAAAAACTAATTTAATTGTACAGTTCTACAAAAAAGGTCAAATAACTTTTCAAAGATGAAGTTCAAATTCTATAAGAAATACACACATTTTAACACTGGAAGAGTCATTGAGAATACCTACCAATAGGATGTCCTAAAAAATATCTAAATACTTTCACTGCTTATATCTCTGTTTCAGAGTGAGATCATTAATTTTTTACTGGTTTATTGAATTCATTTATTTTAGAACATAAAAATACTTATAAATGATGAATAAATAAAAATCAGCCAGCACTGACTCAAATATGCCACAGTAATAAGTGCCACATGGAAACTATGCAACAGCAATAAGGACCATGAAAAATATGCAATCCATGGAAATATCCTTGGGAATGTCTGAAGACTCTTTTCTGCTCAAGGAAGAAAAAGAGGTGCTGTGCTACCATTTGCTCCATCAATTTCAGTATACAAGATAACAGAGATATGGGGCAATATGACTCTGTCAATGTCAATGGCTTATAAGATCTTGGTATTGGGATAATAACAGCGTGCTTTCATGGTTCTGGAATTTTATCTGTGGTAAAGTTTTTATTGATGATGTTCAAAAGCCAGAGCTTATAACTTTCAGGTATATGGGTCAAGTGTTTATTGTGAATTTGGTCAACACCTGGAGAAGTATCTTTCAAAGAGGTTAGGCACTTGTTTAGTTCAGAAAAACAAAACTCATTTATTGGAGATGACATGCTGTTGTTACTTATAG